>MU001943.1:0-39498 GCA_010093585.1 Melanomma pulvis-pyrius CBS 109.77
ACAGACGCCTACTCTTGCAAATACAGGATTGGCAAGCTTGACTGTGTTGTTTGAAAGCGTGGGTTAATAATACTTGCATTTGTCATGCGGAGGGGGGGGGGGCCCGAGGGTGAGTAATGGGACGGTGATTTGCTATGTGGGTGCGGTTGCATGGTGTGCTACGCGGCGTGCAGTGGGCTTGGGCGAGAGGGAGAGATAAGCAGGTGGTATCGCGAGAAGTATAAGTATAGAGGGAGGTAGGCAGGGCGAACATGTCCCTCGTTCCATTCCTAGTCAACTATCTGGGTCCCTTCCGCCGTAAACACCACTGCTTCTCTTCTCCATCTTGAAACGATTGTCCATTCTCATCTCACCATGCCGCACACGCTCGTCACGGGCGCGAACTCGTTCCTCGCGGCGCATATCATCGGAGAGCTCCTCTCCAGCGGGCACACGGTAACCGGCAGCGTGCGTCAGGCCTCCGCCGGCGACGCCCTCCTCGCGGAACACCCAGAATGGAAAGGCAAGCTCGACTTCGTAGTCGTGGAAGACTATGCCCAAGAGGGCGCGTTCGACGCCATCTTCCAGGCGAAAGAGTACGACCACATTGTGCACACTGCGGCCCCGATGCCGGGCAGTGCCGCCACCGACTTCGACAAGGACTTCCTGGGCCCCGGCGTGGGCGGGAACCTGGCCCTTCTCAAGGGGGCCAAGGCACATGCGCCGACGCTCAAGTCGATTGCCGTCACTGGCAGCATCAACTCCATCACAACCGGAGCGAGGGAGGACAACGAGGCGAGAGAGTACACCAATGCGTCGTGGAGCGCCATCACGCCCGAGTTGGCTCGCTCGGACAAGTCGCCGTTCATCATGTACTGCTCCAGCAAGAAGGAGGCCGAGCTCGCGATCTGGGAGTTTGTCGAGACGGAGAAGCCCGACTTTAGCGTAGGCAGCATCTTCTCCTCTAGTAGTAAAGAGACTTGAGCTGACACTGGACGCAAGGTGACTGTTTTCCTCCCCGCGCTCATCTTCGGGCCCCCGATCCAGGCACTGCCCGACGTCAAGCACCTCAACTTCTCCGTCAACGTCGTGTACAACTTCTTCAACGGCACGTTTGACGAGGTGCCCAACACGCATGCGGCGGGCCTCTTCCCGTCCTATGTCGATGTGCGCGATCTGGCCACTGCCCACGTGCGGTCCCTGACTTACCCCGGAGCGGCCAACAAGCGCTTGCTCATTGGCGGGGCCGCCCTCACGTCCTCGTTGATCGTGAAGACGCTTCAAGGCTTGGCGGAGAAGGGCGAATTGGCAGGGCTGAAGGGACGGCTGCCAAAGGACACGGGAAAGGACGTGGGCCTCTCGGCGGCGCGAGTGGGCGCGAAGGAGGGAAATGAGATCTTGGGCATGACGTTCAGAAGCGCGGAGGAGACGTTCGGCGACCTCGCGAGGAAGATTCTGGAGCTGGAGAAGAAGGAGGGGAAGTGACGGCGACGCGGTGAGATGTGCGGCTAGGAGAATGAGAACGGGAATGAGAACGGGAATGAGAATGGGAATGGGAATGAGACTGGACTTGTTACTGGTGGCATGCGTAGCAATTCTAATGACCAAATGTCCCCATGATGGCAATGCAGGCGTGCAAGGCTCCCCGTACTGACCATTCTGTGTGTCGGCGCCTGCTACGAACCCTCGGTCCAGTCTACGCGCTCTCCTACGCCCAGCGCAGACACGCCGCTCATTGGCGGTGCTAAATGGGTCTTCAGCCGTCGCCCTACACACTTCTGCACCTTGTGACCCGCGCCGCCCAGCCCCGTGTAGCGGAGGGAGATTGCAACACCAAGAGCAGAAGCCCACGATGTGCGCACCGCAGCGCTCGCCGCCCCGGGGGTCGCACCGCAGCCGTTCTCGCTGCACACACGGCGTCCTGCAGGGCACCCGCACGACATGGAGGTACAATGCAGGCTGCGCAAGCCAGGCTCGTGGCGCGAGCCAGACGTCGTGGCGGGGTGGTGCACGCCGCGCCGAGATGAAGCTGGGCTGCGAGGGCGAGGGCGAGGGCGAGAGTGAGGCCGAGAAGAAAGAGAGGCTCGCCAGGACAAAGTGCCGGGGCAGCCTCGCACGTCTACAGAATTAGTCCCCGTGTGTATTGAGTCGGGAAATTGTCTGGCCCTGCGTCAGCGCGCGCTGCTCGCTTCGAGGCCCATTGCCCAGGGCGCCGGCCAATGGGGGCGGCCTGCCGGTGGGATTTGCGAGATGGGATTGCCCCTGACCACGGCCACGCCCTGCACGGGCGCCGTTGGGGTACCTGCAGCGGCGAGAAGCCTGGATCAAAGGCCCGAACCAGATGGGGCGCGCGCGAGGCAGAGATTAGCCTGCGACGAGCGAGCGATGTGCACCGTCGTCGACGGCGGACGGGTGTCAATGTCAAACACATCTGCTGTGCTGTGCAGATTCGCCATGGTGATGGTGCTTGTGAGGCCTGGGCAGTCCTCGTCGCCGCCATCGTCGCCGCCATCGTCCCCCCATCGTCCCCCCATCATCCCCATCATCCCCATCATCGCCGCCAACTCCACCCGCCCGTCATCTCAGGGAAATGACCTCTGCCGACAAGAGGCATTGCCAGAGGGGCTGTGGCTCAGCAAACCGGCCGCGACGGCTGCTGGGCGCCGTGCTGTGCGTCTGCAAGCCCTGTCAGGGGCCCGGCGCGCTACCCACGTCTAAGCTCGTTGCAGCCGCTGCAGGCATCGTCACCTTCTCGTTTCCCCAGAACCCTCATTTCCTCGGGGCCCGCCAGAGCATCATGGCTTCTTTGGGCCGTAGTTTGGCGCCCAGAGCCACCTTCTGCCGCATGCGGGCCTGCCAGTTCCCAGGCCCCTATCGAATCGTCGCGTCGCTGGCTCCCGCGCGACCAGCAGCACATCAAAACCAAGGCCTGCCCGCCCCAGGGCACCTCACTTCCTCTGGCTCCCGTACGCATCTCCAGCCTCGCTCTCAAGATCAAGTCCCCTTGGCCTTTGTGCCTGCGTCACTCGTTTGTCCTACTCTCTTAATCCACTGCTTCATTCCTTCAGCAGCCCGTCCGCTTCTCCATATACCCGTAATCCCTACCCCGTAAACAACCCCAAAACATGAAGAACTCGCTCGTGGCTGCGTCGGCCGCCCTCATCGGCTCCGTCGCCGCCTCCCAGCACCGGGCCCATCCTGCCTTCCACCAGCGCCACTATGCCGAGGAGGTCTGCACCGTGTACACTACCGTCTACGTGCACGCCAGCGAGCGTACGTCTGAATTGCTAGAACCCCCAGAACTCGATTCAGTTCGTTCTTGGCGGGTGGAGAGACGGCCATACTGACAGCTCCCAGTCCCCCCCGTGGTCGCAAACTCCACCATCTATGTTGTTCCCTCCCCGGTATCAACTCCATGCAGCGAGTCCAGCACCCCCATCTACATCGAGGTCCCCTCGTCCACCGAGGTAGCCTACACCCCCGTGGCTCCCTCGTCCACCGTCGTTGCCGTCACTTCAGAGGTCCCGGCCTACACCCCAGAGGCCCCAGCCTACACCCCTGAGGTCCCCGCCTACACCGCTCCCGCCGTCACCAAGGAGGCCTACACCCCCGTCCCCGTCGTCAGCGTTCCGGTCTACACCCCGGCTCCCGCGCCCTCGTCCTCCAAGGTCGTCGCGAAGCCCAAGCCCAGCAAGCCCGCCTCCGGTGGCTCCTACAGCCAGGGCGGCCGCATCGTGACCAAGGGCGACAAGTGGGCCATGACCTACACGCCCTACTCCGCCGGCGGCGACTGCAAGTCGGCCTCGGAAGTCCAGAGCGACATTGAGAAGATTGCCAACATGGGCTTCACCACCATCCGCTCCTACAGCACCGACTGCGGCGTCTTCGAGAACGTGGTCCCCGCCTGCCAGGCCCACGGCCTCAAGGTCATCTTCGGCATATTCCTGACGGGCGGCGGCGCCGGCGGCAAGGGCCCCTTCTCGCCCTACGCCGACGAGCAGCTCCAGACCATCCTCAAGAACGCGCCCAAGGACTCCATCGCCATGATCATCGTCGGCAACGAGTTCCTCTTCAACGGCTACGGCACCCCCGAGGAGCTCGGCTCCTACATTGACCACGTGCGCGAGCAATTCATCGGCGCCGGCTTCCCGTCCGACATTGCCGTCACCACCACGGAGCCCGTTGGCGTGTGGGAGGAGAAGGGCGCCGCCCTCTGCTCGCACATTGACATCTTCGCCGTGCAGATCCACCCCTTCTTCGACCCCAACACGTCCGCAGCCGGCGCCGGCGACTTCGCCGTCTCGCAGCTCGCCGCCGCCGCCGCCATCTGCCCCGAGGCCGCCGCCAAGGGCAAGTACATCACCGAGATCGGATGGCCGCACTCGGGCGACGCCAACGGCAAGGCCGTGCCCGGCTACTCGGAGCAGAAGATTGCCATGAAGAGCATCCTCGAGAAGGTCGGCACCGAGGCCTGCATCTTCTCCTTCCAGGACGACCTGTGGAAGGAGCCCGGCTCGCTCAACGTCGAGCAGGCCTTTGGCTGCGCCTCCTCTCTATAGAGGGTCCTCCGTGTAGTATAGTCTAGTCCAGTATAGTATAGTGCGATGACGTCCTTTGTCAAGTGTCGAGAGCTACGTTACGTGTTTACGCTTGCGCATTTGCATTATTTCGTTTCTTGTATGTACGGCATCGAGAGTAGCCGAGTTACGCCAGTGGGAGTAGCGAGGGGGGTGGGCAGGGGGGAGGGGAGAGGGGGTGGTAGTAAGTAGTAGTCCTGTAAATAGCATAGCAAGTCCAGCGGCCATGTCTAAAGTTATGGGGCGGTGTTGTCGTTGTTGTTTTTATCTATTGTTTAATTTCCACCTACTGCCGCTTGTTACCCGTAGTTGTTGTCCTGCATACCAAATCCTACTTTGCGCTGTGCTAGACGACGTCCCCCTCTCCCCCCTCCCCTCTCTTCTGCTCGTTACGCGTCGTGTGGTTCTACGCACCCTGTGATGCTATTATATCTATGGTCATCTCGCTTTTTTGGCCAGGCCTCGTTTCACGTCGGTGCCATCTGTCCTTTGTATCCCCCCGCCCGAGATTAGAGTCGCGACGAGACGAGCTATTCAGGCTCGCTGGCTACTGTTATTCCAGGGACGTAGGATTTCGTCGTCGTCTCGGCGTGAGTCATGCGTAGGGTAGGGGATGGGAGGCGAGGGGGAGAGGAGGCGAGGCACTCGCAGGAACGAGAACTATTCTAATTTATTACTAGTACAAAACTACGGCAACTTGGATTCAATTGCTAATTATAAATATATGTATATATATAAAATATCTTTTTCTAATATAAAGTTGAATATACCGTATAAAGTTGGTGGTAGTGCTAACTGTATAATTCCAAGATTTTAATAAAAATTGTGTACTTATTGCGGCATTTCCAAGCAAGCAATAATAGTTTCGTTTTTTTTTAGCTGTCCCATGTCCCCCGTTCCTGCGAGAGGGAGGATGGGATGGGAGGGAAGGGAAGGGGGCTAGTGGGAAGCGATTCAAACGTGTGTAGCCTGGCCAAAATATACACGGAAATTACATCACTTTGAGCGCTTGATTTTGTAGAACGTTAGACAACCCGCCTTGTCAGACACTGCGGTCTTCGATGTACAGTATAGATATCTTGCTGTTTTACTCTGCCGTCTTCCTTCCCCTTTCAACACATACACACTCCAACTTATGCTAAAGACCACCGACTAGAAACCTAGCATGCACTCTCCCCACAGTCGTGTAGGTAGCACACCCAGCCAACAAGCATCGCACCTCTCAACGCTGCGTACCCGCTACTGAAGTACCAGCCGTTGGCGCGCTTCAAACTTGAGCCGCACCCCCAGCGTCCTGCTTCTTGATCCGCGATGCAGCGGCTACACGCTAGACGCAAGCCGATCCCGACGCTAGGGAATGGTGGGATGTCTAGCTGTGTGTTATGGCGGTGTTGGTTCGGTGGTATGTATGCGGGAGGACTGGGATGTCTTTCCTTTCTTCTTCTTCTTCTTCTTCTTCTTCTTCTTCTTCTTCTTCTTCTTCTTCTTCTTCTTCGTCTTCGTCTTCTTCGTCTTCTTCGATGTGGGCGTGCTTAGCCTTGCTAGCACATTCAAGTTTCATTTCTAGACCACGGAAGGAGAGATCTAGGGAAAGACGCTATTATTAAGCGTGGTGCACTACGCCTGCAGCATGTGGGAGATGCCAGATAGGGTGAGCATGGTAGCTCGTAGGAGTGGGGGTTTATCTGTTAAGAAAGGACAGGTGTAGAGTCTAGAGATAGGCATTAGGGCCGGCTGGATGAGTGCAAGGAGGAGGAGCGCTGGGTTTTTGTTGTTGTATTTTAGTAGGCAGGTTAAGCAATAGTAGTATTGCTAGTGCAGTGCGTTCGCCTTAGTACTTGACAACGTACTAATCGACATGGAGAAAAAAGCACACTTAAGCCCAATTAGCCTTATAGAGAAGTCTGCGCAATATGTACATATACACCTGCTGTACACTGTCTTGCTACGGCTCTCTATTTAAACAACAGGCTTTAAACACTAGCATAAAATGTGAATTTCGTAGGTTTACTAATAATTGCATTTGCTTATCTAATTTTCGCTCTTTATTTACTATTTACTATTTCCAATTTTCGATTTTCGATTTTCGATTTTCTATTCGCTCTTTACCACTTTACTATTTACTACTTCACCGTTCACCGCGTCACTCTTCACCATTCACCACGTCACTCTTCATCACTCACCACTTCACCATTCACCACTTCAGTCTCCATCCCACCCACGCCCCCTGAACAAGACCAGAACCTGCACGCACGCACGCACGATCCAAGCCTGGAACAAAACACCAGGCACACACCAACACAAGTCCAAAGCAGAGCAAAGAGCACCAAGCTAAGCCAAGCACGCCGCTCGCCGGCATGGCAGTTTAAGAAACATGGACATTGGACATTGAACATGGAGGGACATTGAGGAAGATGAGATTGGGGGTCTAGCATTTGACTTGACTTGATTTTGATTTGACTTGATTTGACTTGATTTGACTTGATGTAACTTGATGTGACTCGATCTGACTTGATTTGACTTTTTGACTTGATTTGACTTGATGTGACTCGATCTGACTCGACGTTACTCGACGCACCGCGACCGACATAGGAAGAGCACGAACGAAGCACGAATAAACACTCGGTCGGAAAACAGATAACAACTCTCGCTTACTCACGTCCAAAGTAAGCCATACAGTACAAGTCATACATGTACACCACTCCACTCCACTCCACTCCACTCCACACACCACACCACCCCATCAGGTCGTCAAAAATATACACACAGAAAAAGCCATGATAAAAACAAAGTCCGCCAGGCCGTCTCTAGTCTCAATCTTGGTCAAAAGATAGGAACAAAAAAAAAAGCCCCGTTAAGATAACCCAGAGATAGACGAACTATTGAACAAAACAACCATGAGAGAAAGATAGAGAGAGTGTGAGCTTCAGCCCAGCTCCTCGGTATAGTAACCCATCATCCATTGCTCGCATGTTGAAACGCCGGAAACGCCACTTTGAGCTTCTGTGCTCTGATCCCAACACGCCCGCACACACCCTCTCACAGTTCAAAATATGACCAACACACAATCTCGTATCCGCATCGATTTCCCTAATATGACCTCATCAAGTTCGCAAAGATCTGGCACTTCTCCACGTCCACCTGGTCCTTCGGATCTTTGGATTCGGGTTTGCCTCGCCGGTCCTTCTCCGCGATGATGTGGACCTCGATGCGGTTCACACCGGGCATGAGCTTCGCCTCGAAGACCGGTTCGCCCTTCTTCTTGCCCCCTTCGTAGTTGGACCCCATGCTTGAGCCGTTGATACCAGCCGTGACGGGAGTGCGGTTGACTTCGAGCGTCTTGTTGCCGTTGACGAGAACGAAGAGACGGTATGGCCGACCAGTGAGCGCGTACGGAATGTGTGGCACGATCTGGATGTACGAGTGAGTTGATGGCAAGTTCAACGTGACGCTATGGGCAGTCTTTTCCTTGTGGGCGAGGATATTAACCGAGAAAGGCCTTGGGAGGTTGAGCACTGGGTGGGCGCTCAAAACAATCTTGGGGAGAAGCGCCTCATCTGTGCCTGAGGGTGAAGTTAGCAAAGCACGCATGAAGAACGATTGAATAAACTCACTCGATAACGGTATTGGCCTGAAATCTGCAAATTGAGGAGTCGACGGAGGCACATAGTAATTTGGCGGGTGGTACTGAGAATAAGTTCCTGTTTGCTGCCCAACTGGTCCATTTGGATGCGGGCTTCCACTCAACGGACGTGCCGCGGCTACTGGTGGGGGCATGATGGGAAGCGAGGACTGCGCTGGGATACTTGCCCTTTGGCTTTGGCTGTCTGATGTAGTGCTCGCTGGTCTGATAGAGTTCAAAGCTGGGGACTGTACATCGTGCTTGATGCCATTCGTATCTGGGGGAGATGCGGCAGTCTTTGCTTGCGGCGCCGATAGTGGAGTAATGGCGACGGCCGTCCCCCGTGGTCCAGTAAATGGATTGGATGCTGATGGGGTTTGCGACTTCCCAGAAGACGATGGACGCGAGCCTCGCGCGCCGTTCATACTGTTTTGCACATGCTGTAGTTGTCGCTGGAGAGCTCCGTTGTCCACGATGAAGCTAGGGGTGGCAGAGCTGCGGCCTGCGGGGGTATTCGGATCCGAGCCAGGACTTTGTCGCAGTTTGAGCTTCAATTGCTGCTTCGGTGCGGTGGACATGTTGAGCTTGAGCTTCTGCTGTGGCGGCTCGTCGACTTTGGCTTTGGCCTCTGCCAGGCGTTTCCGAAACACGTCCTTGAGTTCATTCGAAAGATTGTAGATGTCGCTTCCGTCCTCGTTGTATATCTGCGCGTTTGTCCAGATCAGACTGACATCTTCTTCAAATGAATTCCAGCTCTTCAGTTCCGTGTAGCCTGTTGGTGGATTGCGACCCACAACACCCCGCACTTTCTTCTGCACTGCGGAGAGCGACATGGGCTGTTTGATGACCTGGTAGTAGTCTTTCAGGGCGCGAGTGGGAAGATTGAGAAACGGCTGGAAGATCTGTAGTTCGGAGCTGGCGAAGAATTAGTTTCATGTATGTGATGGATATGGAGAGAACTCACCCTGGATCATGGTAGTCGATCAACTCCCGGATGATCTGGTCCTGCGCCTGCTGGAAGGTCTTGCCCGTGAAGTCTGGGTTGTCGTCATCTTTTTCTTCCGAGGCCGCCGACTTCCTATGCCTCGAGGGTGCGGGCGCGGGCGCGGGCACGGGCGTGACAAGCTGGGGAGCGGCGGCGGCTCGCCGTGGCCGTTCGGTGGTGGTGGTGGTGGTGGTGGTGGTGGTGACGTCCGGGGTAGGCGTGGCAGGCTTCGGGGTTGTAGCTTTGGCGCGTGGAGCAGACCGTGGGGTGGGTCGGGGAGCGGGTCGGGGGGTAGGCTTTGCAGCAGGCATCGCCTCCTCTCCAGGAATAGGCGTAGCTACGGCAACGTATTTGCTGTCTCGGTAGGCGGGATTGTGCTTGACCATCCAGTTGGAGGCCGTCTTGCGGAGCCGCTCTGCATCTTCGTAGATGACGGACTTCTTGTCGTTGTATGCCTTTGCGTTGTTGACGAGGCGCTTGCAGTCGCTCTCGACCTGTGCGAGCGAGGTGTATCCGCCGTCGTTCAGCTTGGCCTGGCACTGGCGCGTTAGCAATTGCTCCTCGCTGGCTCCGCTGCCCGAGTGCGTGGCGACGTACCTCGATGGTGTCAATGGCAACCGGCAGCTTGATCACGTCGTAGTATTCTGGTATCTCGTGCTGGGGCGCACCTCGTCAGCGGGCCTGCGCGGCGCATCGCACGGGGGTCTGGGGGGCCGTACCTTGTTAGGGAGGGTGAGGAAGTGCGTCGAAATGGGGCGGCCGCTGGACGCAGTCAGTAGGGGCGCACCGCGGAGGCGCACCGGGAGGGCGCCCTGGGGCCTGGTCACTCACGTCTTGTCCTTTGCTGCCCGCAGACTCTCGAGGAACTTCAAGCCCATGGTGGTGGTGGTCGCGGCCGTCTCGGAGCCGGCATCGGTGTCGCCCTGCACACGCAAGCCATGGCGTTAGCAGACGTGGTCCTGGCCGGCGGCACGGGTCCGCGCCCTGGGCCCGTATGCATCGCCGGCGGGGGGTCGATGGTGTTGCGGCGACGGGGAGGGGCTGGCGGGCGTGGTGAAGGGCAGCTCGTCGAACCACGTCCAGGAGCGCTCCCTCTTCCCGCCGCACCGCATCGCAGCCGACGCCGCTCCATCTCCCCGTCGCGTCGCCACCGCCGACAATGCTGCTGCACTCGCAAGGGGATGCACGTACCGGCAGTTTCTGGCGCTTCGGTGCGCGACTGTCCATTTCCGACGCCGCAGCGCTGGCGGCTTTGCGCTTGGCCGCGCTCTCCATTTCGCTCGGATCGCAGTCGCGTCGACGGTGCAGAGAAGTAGCAGCCAGTGGCGATGGCGGCAGATGCGTGGTGGCGGGTGCAGTGGTGTGCGAAGTTGGTCTTGAATGCAGCACTGAGAGCGCGTTACCCTTGCGAGGCATCGTGAACGGTCGAGGTGGCCCGAGCACGGCCTCGTCACGTGCCCGCAAGCGCCCACACCAGCACACCAGCACACCAGCAAACCAGCAAACCTGCTCTCTACTGCAGCAATTGGCACCTTCATTATCATGGCACCGTCGTTGTCATGGCACCTTCGCAATCATGCATGTGCGATCAAAATGTATGAACAGCACAACTTTTCCAGCTACACAGTCATTCGTGCACCGCTTCCTACAAAGCGAGTCTCTATGTAAACGCCCCTGGCAACTGTCATCCAGGGTATCCCAATTATCATCCGGCAGCCAGCGCAAGTAAATAAACTTGTTCCTCATTTAAGAATATGAAGTGAAAACGTAAGCAATAGGAGATGAAAGAACTCTGGCGCCCTGAGGCATCCCATTCCCAAACATCATCCCTTCTTGGTGGCTTGCTCAGCCGCCGTCTTCTCAAACTCCTTCTGTGCCTCTGCCTCCTTCATCTCGCGCACTTTTGCCAACACCACCTCTCGGAAGATGGCTCCTTTGGCAATGCGGCTCAAGCGTCCAGGCCCCTTGGTCGACGCTGCAGGTTTGGTGCCCTCTGCTGTCGTCAGAGCACGCTCGGTGCTGTGTGCTGCTAGCGCCTCACCCGCAGCCTCGCGCGCGTTGGCGGGCATGTCTGCTTCTCCGGGCACATCGTCCTCGTCGTCTTCTTGCATCTTCAGAGCTTCGATTCGATTGGCTAGTCTGACAAGCTCGATACCACGCTTCAGGCGCGCCTTGGCCACATATGCGCGGATCTCGGGCAGCAAGTTGTGGTCCGAGGCAGTCTTGCCGCTGAGCCAGATGTGCTCGAGAGCGTTCTACCATCGTCAGCCGCATTCAAAAAGTGGGGGGGAGTAATCCTACCTCGCTGGTCGGTCTTTTGTTTGGGTCAGGCTGCAGCAGCTGCATGATGAATTCCTTTGCGTCCTTGCTCACGTCTTTCCAATACCGCTCGTGGAAGATGACACGGCCATTCTTGCACTCTTCGATCAGGTCCGCGAGATTCTCCGATCGGAACGGCGAGTATCCACATAGAAGCGTGTAGGTAATAACGCCCATAGACCACATGTCCACGGGCTTTCCGTGGCCCTTCTTCAGCATAACCTCGGGAGCGGCATATCCAAACGAGCCAGCCATGGTGGTCAAGACCTCGTTCTTAGAGTCGAGCATTTTGGCGATGCCAAAGTCGGCGAGCACGAGAGAGGAGTTGGCGTCGGTCGAGAGATAGAGGAGATTCTCTGGCTTGAGATCTGGGCGGTACTTAGCACGCGAACGCGAATGGATTGCACCAGCATCTTACCTCTGTGAACGACATTGTTGTTGTGGAGGTAGTTGACGGCGTCCAAGACCTGGCGAATCGTCTCGGCGGCGTCCTTTTCGGTAAACTTGCCCTTCTCGCAGATCCTGTCAAACAGCTCTCCGCCAGTCGCCAATTGGGTTACAATATAGTACTTGTCCTGCGAGAGTCAGCCCCAGCACCGCACCAGCAGAAGAAGGCATGCCTACCCTCGACTCGAACCAATCGTGGAACTTGACAATGTGCGGGTGCTTCATGCGCTGAAGCATCTCCAGCTCGTCGTACACCATCTGCTCGTTCCCGCGGACGTTCTTCTTCAGGATGATCTTGACGGCCACCTTGCCCTCGGGGCAGTCGGCCTCACGGACGATGCCATAGGTTCCGGCGCCCAGCGTCTTTCCAAAGCGGTATCGAGATCTGCGATCGCTGTTCTCAGCATTACTGTTGCCTGCAGCGGCATTAGAAGAGCGGACTTTTTATCATAACTGTCGGGCTGACCGTGCAGCTTGTTGAGCATGTTCGAGACTGCGGCGTCATGAGCGTCAGTCAACCATGCGGACCGCTGGAGGCGTGGAGGGCTCACAACTCATGTTGGCGGGTCGAGTGCGGGCCTGCACAGTGCTGCGCTGTTCTTCAGGCCGGTGGTGCAGAGGAGCTGCCTATCAAGCGGCGTTGGCGGCGTGGTGGGGTGGGGTGAGGGGTAGGTAGACAGTAAAGCCCAGCAGAGTCGCTGAATTGTGAGCGGACCAAGTGAAGGCGCGAGGGGAGATGTAGGGAATACGTGTAGATGGGAGGAGAGAGAAGAGGGAGGCCAGCTTCAGCTTCCAGCAGGGTCAGCGAGCCGGTGCCTCGAGGCTTGTTGTTTCCTGCGGCTGTGGTGGGGGCTGCCGCTCTTGCGCTCTGGAGTCCGCCTTGTCGCCTGCTGTCGAGCCTGATTGGCTGCAGCGGGCGACCCATCAGCTGAAGTCTGACAGGAGCAAAAGCGTGTTTCGACTTCGCGCGAGACTCGTCTGCATTTCCTCATTGCGTGCAGCGCCGCCCCCAGGCCTAGACGCGCACTCGAGCTCGCCAGGCGGAGCGCGGAACCGCCGCCAAGGGCAACGGCGGGTGCTGGGAGGCGCTGGGCAAGGACGACAGGGGGGGCGATTCAGGGCGATTCAAGGCGATTCAGGTTCGCTAACCGTGACATCATGCCCAATGTCCAAGAAGGGCAGAGCATACATAAACTGCCCACAGGGCTGCACTGCTCCTATCTCCCCATCTTCCTTCTACATCGCCTACACTCTCGATACCTGACCATCACATCCACACATCCACACATCCACCACATCCAGCATGACTACCGCCAAAGTTTTGACTGTCCTTGCTGGCGTCATCGGCGTCCTCTCCCTCGCCGTTTACCTCTTCGGCATCCCGCCCGAGCTCAAGCGCAAGATGGAGAGACAGGCCCTGAAGACCATGGGCGAAAACAAGATGTCCTACATAGCCAAGGGTGAGTCCAACCATGTCTGTACATGGCCTATCGCTGATGCCTCCCAGACCAAATTTCCAAGATCCCCGCCTCCGACCAGGAAGACGTCAAGCAGTTCAAGAAGGGGCTCGGAAACACTGTCGGGGGTGCTGTCTCAAATCCTCTAGGCGAGGCCGGCGGTGAAGCTGCAGACACCTTGACGTCTCCATTCACTGGTCGCTGATTGTCGTCTCCATACTAGGGCAAGCCTGGGACGCAGTGCAGCACTTTTCGGCGGGTGTTTTCGAACGAGCTTCCACGATGATACGGAAAAATAATGAGTAGAATGGGCTGGTGTTTGGTACAATTTGAATACAGGTCTCTTTTTCGGCAGGCGACGTCCTCGTAGTAATATCATGACGGCTTTGGGCAACTGGCGTTGGCAAAGCGTTTCCTAAGAATTCAAGAACTTCTACAACTCTGAACATCAATGCGACGTGATCCTACCAGTCCACACTGCCCACCAGACCACCTGCCATCCCACGACAATAGCCCAGAATGGGATCTGGAACGCCGTCTTCCTCGTCTTATGTTGAAAGTAGTGCTGTCCGATCAAGGCGCCGGGCCAACCTCCCAGCAGCTCCAATGTATGCAGCGTCGTCTCCTTGACTCTCCATTGTAGATTCCGGGACTGCATCTTGTCATAGCCATAGAACAGGAATGTCACGCCGCTGATGATGCAGTGGTAGCCGAGGTGGAGTAGAGAGCCGCCGCGCGTGTAGAGGCGTATAAGATTGATGGCGGGGAGGACGAGGGCGAAAGCACCTACTGCGGTTGCAGCACTTATCGGTCGGTGCCGGTAGGGCCGCGATCGCGGAGGCATTCCTGAAGATGTGTTTTCAGTCAAGAACTGGTGCGGTTGACGTGAGCAGTGGCTGGGAGATCTTCAACACACATTGTTGATCCGGCCTTCGGGAAGACTAGCTCTTTTAGGCTAGTCATTCGCTTGCACTCTAATATCATGGCATGACGGGACATGCAACATGCAACCATGAATTGGAAAGAAATAATATACACTCGTAGCTTAGTTCGTCGATGGAGCGCATAAAATAAATCACAGCTATGACGCACGTTTGATAAGCTTCATTGACACATGTTAACTTAGTAAATGTAAACTCTCTTCAAGCCTTCTCATCCCGACCTCCCATCCACTCTCTATCTCCCGCTTACCAATAGGCTTCCTTCTCGACGATTCTCTCAATCACGCATTTCCTCTCTAACAAACAAATTCCCATCTCTCATAACAATTTCCTCCTCGCACTATCTTCTAATTCGCTCCAACCATGGCAAAACTAGGTAGTGTAATCCACTAGGTCCAGCGACTTCACTGACGTTTATAATTCCCACCCATGCATATACCCTCTAGCAATAAATGCAAGTCACACGTACGGATGCGGAGGGCTCGGTTACACCGCTTGTAGTGGAGGAGGGCATGAAGCTATCTGCGTTAAAATAGCTAGACGTTGCTTTCGCGGCAATGGGAATCTGGATCCTATGTACTCGGCAGCGACTGAGGTTCTGGAATTAGGCTACTAACAATCAATAAAGCAGACCCTAGTCAAGTGACTGGACGTTGACTGCTGCGGCAGAGCCAAAGGGCCGGCTGCAGGACATGGAATACATGCGACTCTTTCCCATTCATTGATTTTTTTTAAATCAATCTTCAAAGACTCAATCGTAATATCACACGAAATCTCAGAGCGCTAAGAGCCACGAAGAAGAAAAAAAGCTCGGTGAGGGGGTTCAACCTGGTGTTATTATGATTACACATCTACAACATTTTTTCATTCCCTATCCAACTCCGCTTGACATTGAAATCCAATCATCTCCCCGCTTCGATGTCCTACTCCTTACGGGCAGTAAAACCCAAAGCTCCTAAACTGCCTCCCATCCGGCATCCAAAAGCACCAGTCCCGATTCTCAGTCCCGAAGCTCATGGTACTCGCATCGTTGGGTGCCTGATTGAGGCCCGTGTAGAATTTCATGTGGCAACCGGCCTGCTCCTGGGTGATGGAGAAGGAGCGGCGTGTGGAGGCGAGGTTGCCCTTGCTGTTGGCGTTGAGGTTGTAGTGCTCTTCGAAGCCCTTGCATTCCGGGTCGTTGAAGGAGTTGATGCCGACGGCGAGGGAGAGGGGCGCGAGAGCGAGAGCGAGGAGGGTGGAGACGTGCATAGTGGGCGGTTGTTTGTAGTGGTTGGTGTGGAGAGCTGATTGTCTTCGTGGGATGATCTGGGATGATGGATTTGACAAGAGGATTCGAAGCCACTTATATACCGTTTCCACGGCCCAAGACTTGCCTCTACTCTCAATATAGCCCCCTCCATCGTCATCACCGCCAATACGGATTTAGTTTCTCGTCGCTTTCATCTCTCGGCGGCAATCCACACGGCAGCAAAACCCTTGAATCTTGGACATATGACTAACGTAGAGTACGGCCGAATCAACCTTCCCATCAGCAACTCTCACATATCCCGCGGCAAGATCTCCATCCGCTGTATGCACATCACTGTCTTCGTCTAGACATAGTCTGTATTTTGCTGACGAGCTCAGTCAGCATTTCGCACAGGTAAGCAAATTAGTACCACGAAGCTAAACAAAATTAAGCCGACAATACTATATCCGGTAACTCATAGTCTGACGAGCACAGGTAATTAATTAAGAGAAGTCGTGTAGAAAACTAGTGCGGCTGAAATCGTCCTCTGCATTGGGACCTACGTTGGAGAATTTTCTGGGTTGCATATCAATAGCCTCGTCTCGTTTTCGACAATAATCATAGTCGAAACTTGGGTATTTCTCCACTGATAATATACCTGCTCGTCTCAATCCGTTGAATTGCTTCTGCGTTCATTCACACCACCGCTGCCTCTCGATGCATCGTGCACCACCTTTTTCAAACTTCCCGCCGCATGATGGTCACTTGTCACAGGTGCATTAAACATTAACATCTAGCGAATAAAACCATACAGCGACAACGCTGATCCCACGTTCTGCATCACGAGAGTTGGACGGTTCCTTACTGTAGAAACGGTTTGCTTTTCGTGAAGGCACTCAAACCAGTCTAAGCTTTGTTGTCTCTACACTGTTCCCTAGGAAAATTCACCAGAGAACATGGCCGAATCTAGCCGAACGCTAGCAAATCCACACATACTTCTTTTCGCCAAAGACCAACTACCGAGATCCCTCGCACCTCCCGCTGCACCTGGACTCTGAACCAGCTTCAACAGTAGAAAAGTCTCGTCAAAAATTTACACTATACCTCTCTGGACCCGAGTTCCCTTCATGCTCCTAACCCCTCAATTGCAGCACACTCTCCAGATGATTCACCATCCTCCAGATATCCATCATCCGCTTCTCCAACGGCAGAATCATCTCCTCATACAGCGCCTCATCTCCCAGGATGATCGGCTTCACATTCTCGAGCGTAGATTTTGGTATCTCTTCGAGTAGGAGTGCGATTGATTGGGCTAGGCGGAGGGTGTCGGTGAATTGGCGCAGGCGGGCAAGGGTCTGCTCGGGGGTATCCGTGGAAAGGAGGTTGGACTCTTTGGGCCGTAGGCGGGTAGTGTTGGTGTCAACGTTTGAGTTACTAGGAGGTGCCATTTTGGTTAGCCGTGAGGAATAGGTGGGTAAGGGGGTGGTTGATGTGAGAAATGGGTCGGCGTGGGAGTAGCATTCTTATAGTGAAGGCGCGGGTGTGCTTTGCTAGGCTCTTGGCACATGGCTCAGCATCAGATGTCTCAAATGGTCAGCTACCTCAGTTCCGAATTTTTCACTTGGACTAGCTTCGATCCTTATTTGCTCTTCTTAGCGATCGATGTTCAACGTAAGAACTGGAAGATATCCTCGTCTTATTCGACGACACATCTTGTGATATCTGCATTCGGCTGATCCAGCGGCAGAAACTGTCAAAATGGTTGTAGTTGTTGTGGGTGCGCATCATCTTATTTTCATAGACGTTTGTGTCGGTCCTAACTCTTGGAGTACCTGATTTTTATAGCAATTACCCTCTTTATCCAATGCTCTTGGTTAATCTATTGATCTTCCCCCACAATCTAGTACAGTTTCTCCATCTCCCCACTCCCTCTCCATCTCAAAACCAATCTTCATTTCCATATCCTTCAATAATTTGAAGATTTCACCTGATGCTCCTCCCCCACGCTTACACCTTCATCTCTGCCGTTCAAGGTACGCCTGCCATCTCACCAGCTCTTCTAACCTGGCCTGGATTTGTTCACTCTCTTCACGAGACGTTGGTGTTCTGCTTAACTCTTGAAGAATCTGCCATCTAACCCTCTGAATTCTCTCTTCAAGATATGCCTGACGGTTCTGCTCCCAAATACCTCTGCGGCCTAGATCGCTGTTGGTCATTTCGCGGACTGGACCTGCGGTGGGAAAGACTCCGTTATCATAGTAGCGCTGATGAGGAGTACGATCATGGCTTTGGTCTTGATTTCCGCTCTGATTCTGGTTACGATTGCCATTATCATTACGACCCTGTCTCTGACCCTGGTTTTGATTTTGATTTTCGTTCTGGTGCGAGTTATTGGTAGACATCCTAACGATTAGTATTCTACAAAAGCCGTGATGCTTTTAGTACTCTACGATCACGATGTTGAAATGAATACTTAATGATGATAGAGGCCGAGGAAGGGAGCGAAGATAGTCCACTTCTTATAGGTAAAAAATTAAGGGGAGATACCTCACCTCTCAGCGTACTCACTCCGCTGTCCTAGGCTAGCCAGCATACATGAAAGGCGTACAAAACTCATTACGTCCTTTCACCGTTATCATTACTTCCTATGGACTTCAAATGTGTAGGACTATAGGCTGTTCCTTTTCATTTTTAACGCATGACGACTCTATCCCTCCTGAAGCCAACAACTCATAGGGCCATGTATATGGGGAATGACGTACACGTTTACTCGCGATTAGTGAGGGCATACCTACGGGTCTACGTGCTCTCTAGTGACAAATTTGTCGGTAGAAAACATCGGCGGAACATCATCCTCATCACTACTGACCGTTCACTTACTTCTCCTATGGTTCTATTCAGAGACTCTTCGTCCTTTCTCTGATTGCTCATCCTATTCCCTTCACTCCGCACTACTCCCCTCTACCTAGCCACCCATCTCCCAAATGTGGTCCTCCATCTACCCACATAGCTAGCAAACAATCCTTCCCTATTTCTTCTCCTCCGGCCTATCAGCCCTATCACGCTCCTCCTTGACCTTCCTCGCATTCTTCCCCCCGTCCATCGCCGAACTAGCCGTAGGCAGAGTCCCATCCGCGTTCCTAGATGGAAGCCGACTGGCAGAATACTTGACCTTACCATCCTGCTTATCCGCACCCAAGACCTTCTTGACCCTATCGACAAAACCCATGATAGAGCACAGAACCAGCACGAAAAGGGCAGCCTTTGGAATATTGAGATACGGAAAAAGAACAGGATCGTGAACGCGTTGACTAGAAAAGTCCAAGGTTTCTATTCCAACTCTCTATAGGGCCAGATCCTTGTAGGAGAAGAGGGATTCTTATACCAATATCTCCTTTCACTGCTGGCCCGTCACGCACGCCCCGTCACAGCTAGATAACCCACCAACAGACCGCGTCACTAGACGCTATTCACCGTCATCTACAAGTATCCACCATCTGCCACTCTAGCATGACCGAGCCCCCCACCAACAACGCATACTCACGAACAAGTCTACGTACACATACACCACATCAACGACAGCCCAGCCAGCCCAACTCTTGTCCATCCACCGCAACAGAGCCCAGCAACCCCCCTCCCATTTACGAAACTAAATGCAGCACACCGAGCATAGAAAGAACCTCCCAGACTCCCCAGCGTCTAACCCAAGGCTCCACATTCAAGCCAAACCAAAGCATACATACGCCCAAGCATTCATCTTGCAATACGCCTCCAGTCTCCACCGCCATCAACGACCCTACCCGACCCCAAGCCATCTCCCATCCCGGCCAACAAAGCACACCACGCAATTCGTAACCCCCGCTGAACAACTCCCCTCATAAGCCCGATGAGAGGATAAGAGCCAGGAACCCAGCACATGTCATCATCGCGAGCCCCACATTTCCGTTCGCTAACTCACTGGCAGCGAGCGAGCGAGAGCCATACCACGCTGTCTATAGAACTAAGCGTTCCACCCATCTATCCATCGCCCAACCACCAAGCCTACGTAAGGTTCTCTGACAGAAGCGCGGAGTGCGAGTACGCGAGCATGAACTCGTAAAGAGTATCTAAACCTATCACCGACATGCAATCGTGACACGACCCAACACTACCGTCTCGAGACGATCATGCGCCCGCGTCACCATTCAGCTAGCGTAGCGCAGCAAACGGAAAAACCCAAGAGCACGTGCAGTATAACAAATCCAACCGTCACGAAAACCACCATGATCACACTCTCATTCTTATTCCTGTTTTATTAACTTTTAAACAAGGAGTCTAATCTACTTCCCCTCCTCACTGGCCGTCCGTCCAAACCCCCTAAACCCGCCAACATCCCTCTTAAAGAACTTTCCAATATTCTTCAAATTCTCGTTCAAGTTTGCTTTCACCTCGCCTTCTCCCGCACTACCTTGCTGATGTGAGGCAAGCCCCGGGCCGGGACTGCCAAACCGGTCGACGCCATCCCTCGCTGCGTTCATGAGCGCATTGCCGAAGCCTGCAGGGTCGAAGCGTCCGCCGCCTAGACTCGGCGTACCCATCACGCTGGCTGCGTTGCCTAGACTCCCGATGCCGGTTCCAATGTGCGCGGATTGGATCTGCAGAGGGGTAAGGAGAGGTGAGTTTTGGACGAGGTTTTCGTGCTGGGGTGAGTCGCGGAACACGGCGAAGAGGTCGAGAAGTTGTGCTTGATCCGCCTTGCGGATGCCTTTGAGGTCTAGAATTTTCCGGAAGTTGGTGTCAGACTTATCCGCGATGTGAATGAGGTAGGCCTGCACCAGTGCTTCGGGTGGCGAGGTGCGAACTTGGAGTGTTTTGAGAAGAGGATCGATTTTGGACATGGACTGATTGACACGTTTGACGAAGCTGGCAGGAGGCGCTGTCCCAGGCTCGTCATTTAGAGTGGGGATATCCGTGAAGCCCTTCTTCAAGACATACGAATCTAACAGCATCTGCTCAGCGCCGACTTCGGAGATTGGTTTACTCTGCACGACGTTCGCAATGTATGTGTTGGCCATGAGATCGACTAAGTTGTCGCAGAATGCTCGCGCGTACTGCTGCTTATGCAGACACTTTAGCACCTCAGCAGAGCGTTCCTTGACATGGCGCAAGAGTTCTGCGACGTAGGTGCTCTGATCGCCGACACTTTCCAATTTACTCCAAGGAGTGTTTCGCATTTCCCGCCAACTTTGATCGCAGGCAATTTCCACTTTTCTAACAAGTACGCGGACCGTGGCACTGGCGATACCCATGAAAGCATCCGCCTGGCTCTGTAGATCAACTTTTGCTCTGAGCTCTTCATCAATTCTGCCCTTGACCTTCTCCTCCAATTGGTTGCAGGTGAGGTAGCAGTAGTCAGCGGTGTTGAGAATAAGGACCGCATCTTCAATTGAAGGGCCCTGCGGTCCAAACTTCTCACTGAGTAGATAATAGAGCACCTGCTGACCATACTGGTCTAGATACTTGGCGAATGTAGTAGAGAGCTCTAATAACCTGGACCCTGTCGATAATTTCGCGCACTGGGCGAGTGTGAGACGGTAAAAGTGGAATAGCTCGGTAGAAGAGGGGATGACGGCCTGGGCGGAGAACTCCTCGTCTGCGTTGCGGAGAGGTTGTTGGCGATATTTGGGTATAAGAGTGGCGAGTTGCCTGAGGGGTCAGCATTTCCGTAAAGTGCAGGCATCATGACATGGCTTACTTGTCTTGAGACTCCACCCAAAGACTCATGTAAGGTTCGAAAGCCTCTGAGATGGCCTGACTAAATCCGTGAGATTTATCATCCTTGGACGCCATGGTGTCGATAGAGGAGCGAGACTGCACCATGTGAGCAAATGCTGGGGTTCAGGACAGGGGTAACGAACCTCGTTAGAGAACCGCCGCTCTAGGCTGTGCTCAAAGTTCAGCGTTTCCTGCAGACACGAGAGAAGGAGATCGACATCCAGGGGCTGGCCATCTCCTCTCCGCATGGAGCGCTGCAGGATAGCTTTGAAGTCGTCCCGCGTGCCTTCGCAGAAGGAGTTGGCAAGCATTTCATTGACCTTCCAATTGGACGGAAATATTGTAGCGTGCTCGACGTCGTATGTTTTCATCATACGGTTAAACCAGGAATACCTCCGAGCGATATTGTCCAATGAGCCCGCCTTCGGATGGTTAGCGACGATACTATCATATTCACAAAGAGCGGGGTCTGACCTCGTCATTTCCACGAAACACCTGTCTATATTCCCGCAGCTGAGTGTTGCAGTACCAGTTGATAAGACGGGTCCGGGCGTGGTCGCCGAGGGCATCCATGACTAAACAAGCCTCTGCAAGCATGGCCTTGCGTTGACCGACCTCGCCCTTAGCGAAGATGACCTCAAAGTCCTCGCACACCTGCTCTAGGAGGTCGCCCTGCAGATCGGCCACGTTCCGGCTAAGGGTTGCAATCTGGTCGATGGACCGGTAGCTCTTGAAGTGTGCCACGAGCTGGATGACGGCCTGCAGCAGCTGGGCGCACTCCCTGTACTGACGCGTCTTGCTCAGGCTCCGCAGCTGCTCGTAGGCCGTGGTCAGCATCTGCAGCCTCTTCAATGCCGTCATGGACAGCGTCAGGTTGCGTTTCGTATTGTCCAGGCGCTTGATATCAGCCGTCATGTCGGTGATGGTGTGCTCCGTCTGCATGGCCCGCTCGCGCACGCTCTCGATCTTCTTGAACAGGTCGGCCAGCTCTGCCTTGGCGGCCTGGATGCGCTGGACGCTGTCGGCATCCGACGCCGACTGGGTCGCGACGAAGGCGGCGATGTCGTCGTCCAGGTCATCTTGGTAGCTACGGAGCGTCTCGGACGTGGCCGACACGGACGCGAGCGTGTCGGGGTGGGCGAAGATGGCGTTGAGGTGGTCGATGGGGTCGTATTCAGCTAGAGCAGGAATCAGCATGCGTCCCGAGGCGGGGGGGCAGTCGAGGGCGCCTACCGGAATCCAGCGAGGATGAAGGTGCAGGCATGAATGGAGTCGTGATGCATTGACCCGCTCGCTCGCGGCTCGCGGCCAATGTAGTCGCAGCGGACGACGCCCGGAAGGAATGGTCAGGTACAGGAGCGGGTGGGCAGCGGCAGTACAAGGTCGAGGTCGCGAAGCTGCAGAATTGGCAATGAGGTGAGGTGCATGCTGAGGTTCATGCCGTGAGCTCTGCCTGGGCGTCGTGTTCACGCCTGCCACCGCCCGTGGCCAATAAGAGGCCGCGGCTGGGCCCCACTACCAAACACGGCGCCACAAGGACCACCATTGGCACGAGCAGAGGTCTTATGCGAAACAAGCTTGGAATCAAACGCTATTTTCGTGGAGATTGCCCGCCCAATATCAAATGCATTAATGCCGAGCCCATTTTGTTTATTCCCCATCCCTGCCGCCGTCTGTATGGCATTCACGCCGGGCGCGATGCAATGCTCCCAATGTAGTCATGGTCGGCCCTATTGCGGGAACAGCCCCATGAACCCATTATACACTAGGCTCCGATCCTTTTGCGTGATTGCACTCACGTCACCAGTCCCCGTCCAGTAGAACAGGCCCCCGAGTCCGTTCTGCCTCACGTAGTTGGCCTTCATCTTCACCGTCTGCGGCGTGTCGTAGGTGACCCAGCCCCCGTCGCCCCCAATGCAGTACGCCGCGCCCACCTGCTCGTCTACGTGCTCTGTAGCCCCGGGACGCGGTAGGTCTCGATATTCGAATGTGCCCTCTTCTCCGGCCTGCCCAGAGTACGGGTGGCCCACGCCTCGGGATCCAGTGAAGGACCGCCCGTACGCCGGAACGCCCATGACAATCTTATTCTGGGGGACGCCTTGCCGGACCATGTACGCGACCGCAGAGTGGCATGAGATGGCGGCCTCGGCAGAATGCGGAATCTGCGGCGTGAAGAGCTGAGCTTGATGGCCGGTCTTGGGTACCCATGGACCCGAGAAGTCATACGACATGAGGTTTACCATGTCTAGATAGTGGGATGCGTGAGATAGATTGATGTGTTGAAGGGCCCATTGACCGGCAGGAAGAGCTGAAGAGAGCGTGTACCGAGGAGCGGGAAGGTGCGCCCGTAGAGCAGCAAGCAGTGCAACGTAGTCTTCGCCCTGTCTGGAATCCGCGGGGTGTTCCCAGTCAACTGTGTCTGTTAGAAGGCGTACTTTCAAAAGTGAGACCCAAACCATCATCCACATACTGTCGATGCCGTCGATGCCGAATTGCTGCACCAGTCCGAATGCCGTCTGCGCAAATCTTTCCCGAGTAGCTGGATTGCGGGCAACTTCGGCAAAGGGCTCACTGCCTTTGCCACCACCACCAACCGAAAGGACCACTCGAAGCTTGGTATATTTCTTTTTCAGCAATGCAAACGAATTCAAGCAGCCCTTGGTTGCTGGAACGTCGCCAACGCCAGGCACATCAATCTGGGCATCTGCCCATTCATCGCTGAGCTGGGAGACATTAGTAGAGACCGGGACGAGGGACGACCAGATTGTACATATACAGTGCCATCAGGCTTCACCCTAACAACATGTCAGCTGAGGGGTAGCAGAAGAGGCGGGGAAAGCACTCACCAAGCAAAGGCGTAAAATACATGGGATACAACGTCAAAGTTTAGAGAGGCCGGAGGCTGGTCGCGGTAGATGCGCCAATTGGGGTAGTAGACGGCGTTCCAGTACATTTTCTGCAGCGGTGGTGAGAAGCCGGTGTCGTGTTCAAGGAACAAGAATGGCGCGCGGCTCGACATCGGATACTCTCAGAGTAAACTAGTGCTAGCTGCGTCGTTAGGCTGCTGCACGTCAGAGGAAAGGGAAGTCTGTAAATCCGAAGGCGAGAGAGGAGGAATTGAGGTTGTGGAAGAAGGATTCCGTGTAGAAGGCGGCATCTGGCTGGGCTCGTGTGTAAATAGGATGGAATCAAAAAAAGGGTTCGTGACACTAGGCTCATGCCATGTGCGCCGTCGTGCACCACTCGACAGAGGACGGAAAGGGAAGAAGGAAGAAAGAAAAGGGGTGTACGATTGGATGAAGGGGATGTGGGATTCTAGAAATGGGGTCCCAGCCCTGCATGTATTTGAATCGGATGAGAAGCAGGCAACGGCAGACTGGCCATCGGTATGCTTCCCAACGTCTGTCTGATGATCATCGTGGAGACCAGCCGGCATGCTTAATTCGAAAACGGCAAGGCCTCTGATGCGGAGACGCCATGAATGACATGACCTAATTATAAGTTGAGGAGACGGTGAGGGCTGGCCTCGGACCAGGCTAGCAGAAAGAGTGAGCCCGCGATTACGACGAGACGAATCTGCATGGGCAGGATTGATTGCGGCCAGCACCCGGCTCGCGTATGGGCCATATAGAAAGGCAACTCCTCACGATCTTCAAATGAGGGTGCTCCAGGCTAGCTGGCATGGGCGACGGCAGAGAGAATGATAGGGCGAAGGCACTTCCGCTCTCGGCCTTCCCTGGCATATATGGTGGAACTGGGCAAGGAGCGATGCAGTCATGTTGCGGTGGGGAAGTGCTTGAGCTGAACACGGTGTGTGTGCTGGTCATTAAGCCGGGGACAGCGAATGGGGATGCTCTCTGGGCTGTTTCGAGGGCTGCCAGGTACGGGTCCCACGGAGCGGAGCGTTGGGAAGGGTGCATGAGGAGCAGCCCTGGCGAGGAGCAGCTGTGGCAAGGAGCATATGAGGAGTCAACTATGGAGGAATGGCGGCAGCAGGATGAGGAGAAAGAGGCGTCTCTCACAGGCGGGCGTACCCCGTCCTGTGCTCGCCGATCGACGGCGGCGACAAGCTGGACCTTGACCGGCGAGTGGGGAAATGGGAGTAGGACAAGAGGCTAACCCCACACGGCGAGGCACTATGGTGAGATGCGGCGCATGGGGAGGGCGAGGGTGTGGGTTCTATCTCGCGACGTTACACGGCGGGCGCGGCCATTGAATGGACGGCAGAGGCAGCGCGCCATGGCGGCCGCTGGCGACGGCGAGCGACTTGGTCTCGGGCTCGCAGCGGGAAGGCAGCCCCGACCCTTGCTGCAGCGCGGATTGCATGAACGTGAACGGCAGGACGGAGTGCGCATAGTTGTGTGAGTAGCGCACGGGGTGAGTGGCCGTGGGCTGCGCGGTGGATTGCAGCGAGGCCCGCCGGATCAGCGTCGTCGTATGGAGGGCCTGCGGTGGACGCTACCAGGGGGACAGGAGGGCTTGCACGCGGGATGGCGAGGGCCCAGCAGGTCCAGCAGAGGGGGGAGGGGGTGCCAGGGCGAACGTGCAGCCAGAGAGGCGATCGACGCGACACATATGCCAAGGCCTGCACTGGTGGCGCTATCGCTGGAGCGGGGCCGACCCACTTGTGCGACGGCCACCACTCACGGAGCTCTGGCGTCGACACTGCAGTTGCCAGCCCTCACCGCGCTCACCACCATCACCACCGCCCTCACGTACAGCTCCGCCGGGAAACCGCGCCCGAGCCCTCTGCCGCCCACGCCCGTGCAAGCCTCCTCCTGCCCGCCGCCTGCACCCCATACCCCATACATACCCCAGACTCGTGCGCCTGCATCCCCATCACACATTGCAACGCCAGCCGTCGCCGACATCGTCACCGCCACCATGACGACACAGGCCCAGCGGCCGCCCGCCCCCGAGCAGCGGCTCGCGGCCACCTACAGCTTCGGCTTCAGCGATTTCCTCCGGCGCGAGTACCGCTTCGGCCTCGACCCGGATCGCCCAGCATGCAAGGCCTACATGCAGGGCCACTGTCCTCTGGGCAGCAGGTGTCCGGACAAGCACCACGTCTCGTCGTCCTACAGCAAGTGAGTGCCCCGATGACGCAGCCTGATCTGAGGTGATGAGCTGACGGCGTACATGCAGCCTGGTCTGCAAGCATTGGCTGCGTGGCCTCTGCAAAAAGGGCGACACGTGCGAGTTCCTGCACGAGTACAATTTGCGTCGGATGCCCGAGTGCTCCTACTACGCCCGCACACTGACCTGCTCCAACGGCGACGACTGTCTATATCTCCACATCGATCCCGAGTCTAAGCGGCCCCCATGTCCGCACTACGACCGTGGCTTCTGCCCGCTCGGTCCGCTCTGCGCATTGAAGCATAACAAGAAGGAAAAGCTGTGTCCGTTCTACCTGGCTGGCTTCTGTCCCGAGGGGAAGTCATGCAAGAACGGAGCCCATGCCAAGTTCCCGACGGACCTCAAGAAGCCAGAGGTGCGCGTAGAGAAGACCCCAGAGGAGCTGGAACGGGAGCGAGCCGAGAGGGAGCGTGAACGCGAGAAGGACGAGGAGAGGGAGCGCGAACGAGAAGAGCGCAATCCACACCAAGGAGGTGGACACAGAGGCCGGGGCAACTGGCACGGGGGCGACCGCAAGAAGAGGGGGGGTAGGCGGGCGCGCCGTGGAGGTGGAGGGTACTAATCGGCCACATCGTCAGAACTAGTCTTGACGTAGCTTGGGATTTTGAACGCCAGACCCACGTGCCGAAGATGTGTTCAGAAACAAGCCAAGGGAAGGGCGTAGGAGAACAAGAGAAAAGCAGTGTGCAGATGATCCAAGATAAACAAGACCAAGATGAAGCTAAAGGCGTCCATGAGGCTGGACGTGGGGGTAGTGCAGGGCTGACGATCGCCGGTCCCTGCGCCCCGTACCATAACGGCGGACAACCGCAAGCACGTCACTTCGACATGCACAGTCTGTTTCGGCACGAGACGGAAAGAGCAGCCGTTCCCCCGTTCGGGACTCAGCCGAGAAACCGGTCCCCGGCCCGATCTACCCCGATACATCTCCATCCTCACCACGCACATGTTCCGAGGCATCGATTGTTTTCAAGCATCCCGCTTACAATCGGTGCTCCAGCCTCAAATGCTCATCTGCGCAGTAAGCCAATAATGGAATCCGAGAAGCTAATACACATGATAACCACTATAATCTTCTAATTCTCGTATTTTCCGCCATGTGATCAACCTTTGCTGCGCGGTCAGCCCGGTCGTCCGCTAACAGTCTTCCCCTCGATGTAGGCCAACCACAGGCCAGCTCGTCGTGCAGATGATCATCGTCCCAGCTCAGCCTGCTATCGAGATGGCGGCGTAGGACCAAGATTCGACGCATGAAATACTTGCCTCCCCCGGTCACTATTGTCATACATATGATCAAGGTCCACGAGCTGACTATTTAACGAATAATTTGGGCCTGATGAGAATCGTTAGTGTAAGATAACTAACCGCTCTTGCAACATCACTAAGCCGGTGAATTTTAAATTTGCTTATTTTGCCATGCTACTGGGCGTTGATAAAATCTGCTTCACACATTGAAACTGGGTGAATTTGCTTTTCATATAGGAAATAAGTTTCCTCCAGATTTATTGTAAAGACCGCTGTATCCAAACTACAATCAAACACAACCTTCAGTTCCATCTATTTATCGTCCCCCATCATTATCATCCTAGATATCTCAATCTCCCAGCCCGTCGTCCTTCTATTTCCCCTGCTCAGCATGCTTCTTTAACATTTCAGCCATATGCTGGCAGCCCCCCGCACTAAAATGCAATTTCTTGTTCCTCGCCGTCTTGCTCGCATTCTTCTCCGCCCTAGGAAACATATCCTTCTCATACGCCTGCAGAGCCTCATCGATCCCCTGCTCCCCCTCCCACACCTTTTTAATCTCTTTAGCCAGCACCATGGCATCTGCCATCCCGACATTGACACCCACGCCTGCAAATGGCGTCATGACGTGTGCGGCATCCCCAATCAGCGTAACACCCGACCGCGTAGGCCACGTCCATCCGACAGGCAGTTCGTACAATTTGCGCGGCGTGGCCTGGTCCTTGGACTCCTTGACCAGCCTCTGCAAATCCGGACTCACATGCGCGAAATACCGGCCCATGTACTCTTCTCTCGCAGCATCCTTCTTCTCCCAATCAATGCCACAGCTCTCCAAAAAATCCTCAGGGACCTGCAGACTCGCATACGTCCGCAAACTGCCGTCGCCCTGGCGCTGCGCCTGCACGGCCAGGCCCTCTCCAAACGCAAACATGGACCCAGCGCCCACGTAGCCCACGGCCCAGCTATTTTCCGGTAGACTGGTGTCGTTGATCCACGTCTCGAGCACCGTAACGCCACTGTAATGCGGCTTCACATTGGACAATAGGCGTCGCACAACAGACCACGTGCCGTCGCCGCCAACCAGGATATCGATGCCCGTCTCGGAGCTGCCATCGGCGAAGTGCAAGTCGTATTTGACCCTCCCCTCGGCACTGGCAGGCGACGGCTCCGCACGAACAAGTTTCTTGCCAAACTGCACCGTGCCCGGCGCCAGACTCTCATGCAGGATCTGCACCAGGCGCGCGCGGTCGATCTCAGGACGGCCATGGTTGCCCTCATTCACCTCCCCCTCTTCTTTCTTCTCCTCACCCGTTTTGGCATTCTCGTCCCACACGACCTCCCCCGTCTTCGGATCCACGAGCTTCAGGCAGTCGGCCTCGGGCCGCGCGTACTTGACGAAGGCCTCCCAGAGCCCGGCTTCGCGCAGCGCTTGCTGTCCCGCTAGGGGGTGCAGGTCGAGGGATCCGCCCGCGGTGCGGATGCTGGATGTTGCCTCGTAGAGGAGGAAGGGGATGCGGTAGGAGTGGAGGATGGAGGCTAGGGTCAGGGAGACGGGGCCGGAGCCGATGAGGGCGATTTTGGGGGTGGTGATGGTGGTAGACATTTTTTTTTTCTTAGTTTAGGGTTGTTGGGTGGTTTTGATGCTGGATTGTGGTGTTGATGAGTGGATGACTTGGTCGTAGATTGGCTGGGTTGTTGGTTTTGATGTGCGAAACTGAACTTGAACTTCGGGTTCTGAAATATAGACTGTTCTCACAAAAACAATTGCTGGCTGTCAAACTGATGCTGCTGCTGCTGATGTTGTTGGTGTTGTTGATGATGATACTGTCGATGCTGATGGTGCTGGTGATGATTCTCAAACCTCGCGGGCACTGGAATACTTATACCCACCCCCATCTCCATGCTCCCTGGCCCAAACCCACCCTTTTCGCACGTCTTCGTCGAGGTTTCGGACGCGGTGCGTGGCCTCTCGGCAGCGATGCTGGGCGTCTGCGACCGACGCGCGAGCTTCGAAGGAGCGAGGTGTGTTCGGGCCCGAGACGACGCGAGGCGAGCGAGGGGGCCGAAAGTGGGATCGCGGAGGTCCGGGGTTATTTCCGGCGGGCTGAGGTGGATCGCACGTGTGTTGCTAATATTGTTTGGGGTTGGGGTTGGGGGCTTTAAGTTTCGTTTTGCGATGGATTTATTGGAGGGAGAGCGTTGGGGTGGTGGACGACAGTATGGGTGGATGGTTCAGATTCGGGTGGTTGTTAGAAACCGACGTTGCACTTACTACGGCAGACGGCGAAGCAACAATTCCAACGGCAGGAGAAGACGTGAAGTTGTGGTATACTTTTGATATTGTGAATCTGGGCTGCAATTTGTAGACTATGTGGACTACCAAGGATATTAGGCAAGGAAATCCAACCACACTAAGCTTTCCACACTTGAACCGTAATCTCGTCTCAAGGATACTCCCACGCAACCCTATCCCCAACCCCAAAGTCCACCCTCTCATCCACATCCGTCAACCAATCCTTCTTCACGCCCGCACTCTCCAGCGCCTTGACGGCACTCTGGCTCCGCTCACACTGCCCATACCAACTGCGCTCAAAATTGACATCCCCATCGTTCGCCCCAGCATCCCCATGTCTCAAAATGACCCATTCGGGCATGGGCTTGGAGTCCGCCTTGTGGTACCACCAGTACCTGCCCTTCCCGTTGCTCGCCCCGCCCTTTTTCTCTTCGAACCGACGCTCAAAGTTGCGCAGCGCAGAGTTCTCTTCATATCCGCGGATCAGATTGCGGTATGCGCAGATCGGGTGGATGTACTCGTTGGTCTCGCCGTATTTGTTGATGTCGACTAACTTCGGCTCGTCGGCTTCCGCGTCGTAGATTTCGGCCTGGAGGTGTCCTGGGACGCGGGGCACGGCGCCTGCGAGACGGTAGAGGCCGCCGTAGCTATCTACGATGTTACCGGTGCCCCAGCCATAGTCGAAGTTGGTGTGGGCGTGCGGGGGATCTCGCTTTGGGGGCGTGAGCTCGTCGTCTGCGGGGTTGATGTATGGGATGTTGGGGAGCTTGTCTTTGGCCCAGTCGGCCCAGCCGGCATGGTGGTAGGTGCAGGCGTACCGGATACGGTCGAGCCATCGCTGGTATTGCACCATGCTGGCGTGGAAGGCGTCTTGGTCGATGGTGAGGTGGGGCGAGATGCATTGCAGCATCCAGACGAATGTTGCTGTTGCGAGTTCTGGACCGACGTTAATACGGGAAGATGGCTATAGGGGAGGAATTGACTTACGCTCTAGATCCCCATTCATCTGCTGGATGCAATCGTCTGAGCCGCCGCCGATGTTGATGTGCACGCCGGGGAACCAGACTTGTTTTAGTTCAGGGATGGGTTTGCCTTCTTTTGCTAGTCTGGCGGGCATGTCGTTGGGGATGTACCACAGTGTTGGGCGGAATGCTTTGCGCCGTTCGTCTAGTGCTAGGGCGTGGTAGGCGTGCTCAATATCTGTATATATTGTTAGCTTTGTTTAAGTTCTATATATGAATACTTACTGTCGTTCAGCTTTACGTTGTGGAACCCGTACTTTGTCCTGCGGCGGGCATTGTTGAGTATAGCCACGTCCGGGATTCCCAAACTGCCCACCGTATCCCAAACGCCCACAACCTTGATCTTCCTGCTATCCTCGCTGACTGCCAAATTGACATGGGGATGAATCTCCCAGCTCTGCGCTCGATCTTTAATACTCCAGTTCTCTGTTGCCTCGCTCAGCTCTTCGCCGTGCTTGGTCAGCTTCCCATGAATGAATTCCTTCCACGCCTTCGTCTCGCGGAAGGGTAGCCCTTCCTCATTCGTCTGATATGCGCGATACACCTGGGGGAACAATTGCATATCAATCGGCCGGATCACCCCGATGTCTGTAACCAGCCCCGCCACCGCTCGCGCAGTGTACGCGCCCCTCGAGAACCCGAAGCAAAAGATCTCATCGCCAGCCTCGTAATTCATGACGATGAAGTTGTACGCTTCAATCACGTTCTCGGCCAGCCCGGCACCCGTCCCGCCCTGGCGTCTGCGCTCAGAGGTTGATAGATTCCCAGTCCCGACGCCGCTGTCGTAGTACACAACCTGGTGCCATTTCTTCGAAGGGTCGGTTCTGTCGACCCCGATGCGCGCGATGAGGCGGCAGAGTTTGGTAACGTTAGAGGGCACGTTTTCGCGCGAGCTCACCGAGGACTGCCAGGTGCCGTCACAGCAAATGACCAAGCGTCGTCCCCAAGGTGTGTCAGCAGACATGATAGAATTTGAACAGAGTTCAAGTCAAAGTGACAAGACAGAAACAAAGAGAAAATCTGTGATGAAGAGAGGGCTGAGAGGGGCAGAAACGCCCCCGTATATAAAGAAGAAAAAGTAAGACGCAATGCAGTAAGAAGGCTGAAAACGCTGTTCTCCGCACCGGAAACCCCTCTCTTGTAACCAGACGGCGTCGCACAGCTGTAAGCAGAGTCACGATGATCGACGATAAGCTGAACGGACGATCTAGCAGGACGAACCGTTAGGCAACGAGGCAGCAGGTCAGTTGGCCGTCGCTTTGTCCTAGTGGTGGAGTGGTGCCGTGCCTCTGGTGTCCGTCCACAGGCTCAGCTGTGGCCCCAACTCCACCCAATACGCCTCTTCGCCCAGCCGCGAGCTGAGGGACCGCCAAGCGACATATTCGTTAGCTGGGCAGATCATTAGCACAATTAGGCTGTGAATCGCTTCGTGCGCAGCTGATTTGATCAAGGCGGCGCTGGATGGGGATGGCTGGCTGTGACATATGGTGGTATCAAGGTAGAGGAGCGGTCAGGACGGGATGTTGGCTTGGGATGGCGCTACAGTGCTAACCGCATCTGGAGATTGTCTAATACACCAGTCAAAGAGGTATTGGGTATATTTTTAAAACGAAGGAAAGGATAAATTATGAACGTGCAATACTCGACATTGGGGATTTGAAAGAGACTTTCATAGCAAAGTTAATGCAATGTGTTTTGAATATGGTGGTGCGGGGAGTTAAAGCACAGCTCGTCGGGGCACTCATGACCAGGATATCGTATGCTCAACCCGCGCTATGGAATTTGGCCTCTGACTACGGTAGTCTTATGAAGGACAAAAATCTTGGAAGAGGAGAAATGTCCCGTTGCTCTAAATTTGTGTCCTTGTGTATGCATCCAATGGCCACCAATTTTTCACATCAATTACCTCATGTTCGACCACGGGATCATGAAATCAAGATTTTTTCCTCTATCGGCTATCTGTTGTGGCATTACATACGGCATGCTAAGTCACGTCGTAAAATTTTCCTAGAAACTGTCTTGTGCACCTAGACACCTAAATCACAGCATGTCAGGCTTCGATCCCCTGATTGATTCTAACGTTAGGTTTGGTAAGGAGGTCGCATCCGTTCACTTGTAAATGCTTCTGTTCTTCCTACTCATTACTTAATATTATACATATCTTGCTTCCCGCTTCTCTGTTATTCATTACTATGTCTTCTTTAAGAATAGGTTGCAAGATTATCTAAGGAGCATATATACAATGTCAGTTTTGCTTCAGGCCCGATACCTGGACGGCAAAGCAGCCTTCAGTAGCTTAGGGAAGTTTGGCGTTCCTAAGCCAGAAACTGGATCCCATCCCGCTGTAGCATTCCAGCTCGCATACGGGATGACGGGGCTTCCATTCGGGGCACCATGGAATCTACCATTGCCATCGCATCCCGTACTCCCACCAAGCGTAATGTCGTTGAGCGCACCCGGGTTCGAGTACAAAAGCGGGTTCAAAAATCCAAGCGCGGGCTTCTTCGACTTCAATCGCGCGTCGTTGAGAAGAGCGACAATTCCACCAAAGGCAGGGGCGGAACAAGATGTGCCCTGGTAACCTTTAAGCACGCCCTTGTCGTAGACTCTGTAGCCGTAGCCTTGCGCAGAAACATCGGGGAAGCCACGACCGTGACGGTTGAAGTAGGGCTTATTTGCCTCGCCGAGGTGGTGGAAGTATCCCTTGATAGCATCATCCTGGTACGAAGGACGCTTCCAGTAGTCAGAAAAGCCACCGGATGAGAAGTATGTCGCGGTCTCGTTAAGGTAACGAGTTGAACCAACCGAAGTTACGAACGGGCATGATGCTGGGTACTGGGGCTGGAACTTGGTAGTGTTCTTGCCGTCGTTGCTCTGGCACGCGGATCCGACTCCTGAGTCACCAGACGAGAAGATGACGCTAACACCGCGAGAGCCGAGCTGTGCAAAGAGGTTGCATACCGAAAGCGCGTAGGACTTGGGGACACTTTGCTCGTTCTCGCCGTATGAGGTCGAGATGACTTGAGGAAGCTCCTTCTGGGACAACTTGAGCACACCCTGGAGAAACTCAAGGTACGGCTCGTTCGCGCTGTCCGCCTCGTCGGGCTGGTCCAGGTCTGCAACCCACGGGCCGCGGCCGCCAGTGCTGAATTCAGTGACGGGCAGGGGTGAACTGAGGCCAACAATGTATTGCAGGTCCAAGTTGGCCTCACCACTGTCGGAAGCGGACGTTTGGTCGTTGAGGCCACCATTATATTGAACGACGGAGAAGTTTTGCCCAACGGCCTCGGGAAGAATGTTCTCCTCGAACAAAGCTAGGTCGGTGTAGCGCGCATACTCCTCGAGGTAACTGGCAAATGCGACCTTGCTGCCGCTTTTGGGATCGGGCTTGTAATCAATCTTGTAAAGAGTCTTCAAGCACTCAGGTGTGATGGTTGCATCGCAGTTGACGGCGTTGCTTGCAGTGGAGGCGAGCTGGATGCCGAAAATCTCGCGCTCGGTCTCATGGTTGGTGCGGATGGCAGCAAAGCGCGTAGTCGGCTGAACGAGGTTGATGTGCTGCGCAACATCGTCGGGAACAGAGTACTCGAGGGCGCGGAGAACCTTGCGCGGCTTCTCTTCCTCACTAATGTACCAAGCAAACTCAGTATCGAGCATCTTGTTGGCAACACCAACAGTCGTCTTGAAGGTCACCCAGTCGGAATCATCTTCTACATCATCGATACCAGCGGCCTTGAGCCAAGCAGAGACCACAGATACAGATTCCGCGCTAGGAAGGAGCATTCTTTTCATCTCTTCGTGGTCTTGAAAGTGCTTCCCATACTTGGGGTTGCTCGGTGTGGACATATCCAGCACAGCTTGCTCGAAGCCTTTTGCATCACCCTGCTGAAGAGCGATTTGGAGCTTGAGGACTTGCTCGTCCACTGCAGGAGCCTGAAGCTTCCATCCTGCATACAATTAGTGGTGATTTGATGGAGAATTGATCGGCACTTACCCTTCGGAACGCTGAAAAGCTTCTCAAAGGGATCAGCAAAGCCCTGAGCAGCCAATAGCGAGCCGACGAACAACGCGAGAAGAGGAGCCATCGCTACTGCCACGAAGATGACGTGAACGAGAGGAACGGTGACGAAGAAGCTGTCGTTGACGAGACATCATATTGACCTTTATATGTCACAGATAAGGGACATTGTCCCTGCGTAGAACTTCCAACTCCCTAGTCAAGTTAGCAAAGTCCATTCCTAATGTCTGCCCAATTGCATTAAACTATCCAAGAAGGGCCAAGGAGCGACAAGCTTTGACACTAGTTCTTGATGAAGCTTGGATGCCGAAAGGCTCCTGCCTATTTTGGGTTTAGGCGACCGATAGGATACGAGGTGCTCATCTATCGCCCCATCAACCAGGTAACATCATATGTGAATTAATTACAACAGGCTATTCAAAATAAATCGCCAATCAAGGGTGACCGGAGCCTGGATCTCATCTTACCATTAGCAGTATCCTAGTGTCTGTATGGGGTCATTTACTGGCCTTCGTCTTCTAGAACCAGTCGTCAATGTCCCGAAATCCGTTGCAAATCTTCCCTCCACCACCCTATATATACGTCAAATGACCTTCGATCGAGTGTGAGCCCGCCGGCATTCCGCTTTGGCGGGTAAGAGCTAACCTTATTGTAGGCATCGCATTGACCCTTCACACCGTAGCGCACGCATCTTGTACCAGTATTCATCATCGCGCGGTTCTCCTCATCACTAGCTCCCGGAGCTCGGTTCGTACATACTATCATAGTGTTAAGACTAAAGCCAAAACGAATCTTTGCCATTTGACGGCTATCATAGGGCGCGATCCCCAGAAGTGGAACTCATTCGAATCATCCGACACTAGAACTACTTCTTACTTCATAGGCAGACGGCAATGGGTGACGAAGCGAGTGGAACGAGCAACTTGGAAACTACTCGCTCGTCACCACTTCCCACACTCGCATTCTATTGCACTCCCCAAATTAAACTTTTCGACTCTTCGCGACTATCGCAACGGCTCGCTATGCCTCGCAGTTGGGCTGAGCTCCCTCTAAAGATCCTCATCTTCGCAAACACAATCAAGCTCATCTTGGTAAGCCCATTGAAAAGTCATTCTACGTTATATATATATATATAATTATCCTAAACTTTGTGGCCGAAAGGCATGCTAGCTATTTAGTAGAGATTTTATAGGAGAAACTCAATCAATACACTACAGCTAGTTTTGTTTCTTAGTAACGATATCTGCGAGCCTTCATGCTCTATTATGCGGGATGGGATGCCTTGACTATCTAATCAAGCGTCTTGCGAACCCCGAGCTAGCAGACGAGAACTTCCACAAAGTCTGTGCACGGGATCTCTTTTTCACATTGCAGAGGTACCCATGCTCTCTCCTTATGATACTCAAGTTGATGATCATGTTGAAGCCTTTCTAGAAAGTATCGAGATATTGGTGTAGAGTTTCGCTGGAGGCCTCGATAGCTGTCGCGAAGGCATGTAGTGAAGAGTGACATAGCCCCACCCAAGTCTCCGATCGCACTTCATCAAGATTAAGTGAAATATAGTCCAAAGAATTCGACAGTAGTAACCGCATGCGAAGAAATGATTGGCGAAGAGAAGTGGCTTAGCATGTATGGACGTCCAATGTCCAATAATCATTTTGGGATGGCGACGCTGCGTCAACGTGGCTGCAGCGGCACAGTGTTGAGGCGCTGCATAGCCCGAGACAGCTGACGGGTGAGCTGAGCGGCTGTTCATCTCACAGTCCCCTTCAGCTTTATACGGCTCACTAGCTTGCCTTGTAAGTATCTCAATACGTTGCAGGCTTCTTCTGTTAACGCAATTACAAATAGATTGTTTCAACACTACCTATAATTATCCTTATCTAAGGGGATTTTAGAATCTCTTCCCCTGCTGAGCCGACTGAAATCTAAGTAGATGATAAAGAGACGAAGACAAACAATACGGAACAATCACGTCAATAATCGTGTCCTCCGATCATTGGGTGCAGCGTTCAGTGCCATACCCCGCGCAGCCTTGCTCAACTCCAGGCAGCAGCGGAAACCTAACACAAAGATCGAAAGCTACAATTGTGTCTCTCATATACAAGACCATCATCACCATAAATCACCGATGAAAAGAAGCCAGTGAAGAGTCCGCGAAGCCAACAGTTAGCAAGTATTGCGATCCTAGCCACGTAGCCAGCCTGGCAGCATTCCCGCGATGGCTGAAGGGCTCGCTACGGTTGCCATCATCTCCAGCATCGTCCAGCTCGTGGATTTCACCTCAAAGGTCATTGCCCGCCTCAACGAATTCCATTCTGGCACGAGTGATATTCCGAAATCACTAAGCCATTTGAAGGCTGAGCTACCATTGGTCTCCCACACTCTACAGCAAATCCTGGAAGCTCTTAACGCGGGGCTCTTTTCAAAGGAGTGTACAACCGCACTTCAACCAACAATTCAAGGCTGCCAGGGATCGGTTGTAGAGATAGACTCGATACTAGAGAAGACACTGCCCAGACAGGGCGACGGACGGGCTAGGAAGGCTCTCAAGTCAGTGGGTAGCGTTTTGAGCGATGGGAAGATTGAGAATATCACGACAACACTACGCGGCTATGTTGGAACCTTAGGTTTCTACTTTGCTGCATCGTCCTCAACTCTGAAGCCTCTCACAGGTGAGACCTCTACCGAGGAAATGATGTAAATGTTGACAGCTCTCCAGACGCAAAGCTTGTCACGATACGACAATGGCTGTCAGCGCCAGATCCATCTACCAACTATCACAAAGCTTTAAGTCTACGTCAGAATGACACTGGTCTGTGGCTGCTTGAGAGCGATCTGTACAAAAAGTGGACAGTCAAAGCTTCGTCCATTTGGCTGCACGGCATCCCAGGATGCGGAAAGACTATTCTTAGCTCAACCTTGCTCGAGAACATACTCGAACACGCTTCTGGTGATCCAGGGAAGAGCGTCGCCTACTTCTATTTTGACTTTAACGATAAACAGAAGCAGGATCCTCAAATAATGGTCCGATCATTGATCTCTCAGTTGTCACAGCAGTGCATCAAAATATCCCCTGGTCTGAATGGACTCTATTCATCTTGTGGAAACGGACAGCGACAGCCGTCGCCAGCTGAGCTTCTCCAAGTCCTGCGACAATTGATCGAAGAACGCCCATGCACATACATCATAATTGACGCTTTAGACGAATGCGGTAGTCGTAGGGAACTCATGAGCATCGTCAAAAATATGCTCGCATGGAAATTGCAAGGAATACATCTTCTGTGTACAAGCCGTAGAGAAGGTGATATCGAGAGCACGCTGGGACGAATTCTGGACGACAAAAACATTCTATGCATTCAGTCTAAGGCTGTAGATCTCGACATACAATCCTACGTACGTCAGAGACTCTCCGAGGATGACAGCCTCCGGAAGTGGCAAAATGATGCTATAATTCGGGAAAAAATAGAGAGTTCGTTGATGGAAGGAGCTCACGGAATGTATACATCCCTGCACCATTAGTACGGCTTAATCAAGCTTACAGGACTAGGTTCCGATGGGCTGCGTGCCAGCTGGATATCCTTGGGGACTGTCGTAACCGAAGGCAACTCTTGCAGGCTCTCGCAGATCTCCCGCCAAACTTGGACGAGACGTACAACCGAATTCTGGGCGCAATTAAAGAAAGCGACATCCCATATGCGCTTCGCATCCTGCGATGGCTGGCCTTCTCACTAAGACCACTGCTCCTAGCAGAAGTTGCTGAGATTGCTGCTATTGAGGCGAACCGCTATCCAGCCTTCGACCGCGATGAGGTTCTTGAAGATCCCTTAGAGGTCCTCAACGTATGCTCCAGCTTGGTAACTGTGGTTGCTTCTAGCAACTTGAATAATCCTGGAAGGCCTGTACTCCACTTGGCACATTATTCTGTAAAAGAATATCTAGTTTCAAAACGCATTCTCAAAAGTAAAGCCTGCATGTACGCTATGGAACCCGAACTCTGCCATCGGTCAATTGCCAAATGCTGCCTTCAATATCTACTACAGTTCGACAGGCCGAACACTCTAAACAATGTAAACTTGAATGAGTTTGCTCTAGCAAAGTATTCGGCGGAGCAATGGGTGACTCATTTAAAGTCAAGCAGAGAACAAGACCCGGAGTCAATTGCTCTCGCCGTCAACTTACTGAATGCAGAGGGGGCAGCATACCTGACATGGCTTTGCCTTTACGATCCTGATGTACCATGGAGGGGAACATACTTCACACGTAACTCATTAGAGATGAGACCCGCTCTATATAGTGCGAGTCAGACCGGACTCGCTGATGTTGTAAGACGCCTAGTCTTAGAACTTGGCGCCGATATCAACGCGCAGGGTGGAGAATACGGCAACGCACTGCAGGCAGCTTCATTCAACGGTTACCTTGACGTTGCTCAGTTCTTAGTAGAGAAGGGTGCCAATGTTAATGCGCAGGGT
>MU001943.1:39598-64184 GCA_010093585.1 Melanomma pulvis-pyrius CBS 109.77
TTGCTCAGTTCTTAGTAGAGAAGGGTGCCAATGTTAATGCGCAGGGTGGGAGATACGGCAACGCACTGCAGGCAGCTTCAGTCAACGGTTACCTTGACGTTGCTCAGTTCCTAGTTGAGAAGGGCGCAGTAAAAGAGCTAATAGAAGGCCTATGAAATGGAAAGGACTAGAGCTCATGGAGATAGGTATGATATTCTGCCGACAGGGATTCGGCAAAGGCGGAACGCAAATTGACGATTGAGAGAGACTCATATCTATCTCACAACGTACGTCTCCTTTAGCTTTATACAACTTATACACATGGCTTGCAAGTATCTCATTGCCGCTGTTTTGCACATTGAGTTATCGTATTTTGAAGAGACACGCGCCTTACGCTAAAGATACTCCTGAATTGAATGATGTCTGAACGGGCTCCTTATATCGGACTAGGTATAAACACATTCCACTTATCTACAGACTCTTCTCCGAGCATCTTCAAAGTTCTACGCAACCCAGAACCAAGCCCTCTGCGCCCAATTTTTCGGCACGGGTTCGATGTCTTGACCACATAGCTCATCCATCTCCTTCTTCCCACTAAGAACATCGATGTTCTCAATCCGAATCGCGAACTTGGTTCTAAACCAAATCTTATGTCCAATATACAATGCCAAGAAAACCGGAAGCGTGATGTATGCCGCTAGGAAACTACTGACAGACCACTGGCTCGGGAAGAAGACTTGGAAGCCATTGGTGAGCGTGAGCAGGCTGACAATGACGAGCGTGACGTAGACGAAATAGGGCTGGAAGGGCGTGGCGAAGGGGAGCGTGTGTAGGAGGTTGTTGTAAACGAGGGCTTTGCGGAACCGGATGTAGGTTATCATGCACACGATCCAAGCGATGAAGCCAGAGATTGTCGAGATGTTGGAGAACCAAGTGAATACTTGGGCGCCGGTATTGGAAACGTTTAAGAAGGCGAGGAGACCGATAGACCAGGTCATGAGTACCGCCATGTACGGCACGCCATTACGGTTCGTCCTGCCGAAAACTCGCGGCGCGTCGCCGGTCAGCGCCATTCCGTAGAGAACACGGGAGCCAGAGAAGAGAAACGCGTTTCCGGCGGACCAGGCAGAGGTCAGGATCGCTGCGTTGATGACGTGATTCAGACCTTTGATGCCAGCGCGTGAAATTCCGATCACAAATGGCGAGGCTGTTGCATTTGAAGTAGGGCTCAGTAATCGCGAGTCGTTAGAGGGGACAATAACGCCGATGATGAAGGAGCCAAAGCCATAGAAGATAGCGAGACGCCAGACGAATCGACGTGCAGCTTTCGGAATGTTGCGACGCGGAGCGATGGTCTCACCGGCTGCGAGAGCAATGAGCTCAGGGGAAGTAATGAAGGCGAATCCGGCTCGAACAAACGCCGTCCAGTAAGCTAGAAATTTCCCAGTGTTGCCGTCCACTAAGTATGGTGTAAATGCCCCTGGATCTTTCCAATAGCGAAAGCCCAGTCGGCCCTGGTCGTTCGGGCTACCTCCTAGCATGATGACGAAACCGAGGATGATAAGACCCATGATGGTGAGGAATTTGATCGACGCAAACCAAAATTCTGCTTCTCCGAAGACGCCAACTGCGACGATGTTGAGGAAGAGGATGACGACGAGGAAGATGGCGATCCATACCGCGGCGGGCACAGGTGTCTCCCAGTAGTCCAGAAGAATGGATCCAGCGGTTGCCTCAGCTGCTACCAGAATGGCATAGGCATACCTACATTTCATGAATATCAAACTCCATCTCGAGTAGAATGTGCACTCACCAGTAGTTCCAACCCACAGCAAATGCCAAACTGGGGTCCACAAAGCGCTTGACGAAGTACGGGATCGTGATGCCCTTCATGGGGAGATATGTGACAATCTCAGCAAGAATATTCATCATATTCCACACCACGAGCATCATGGATAGATATGCCATGAAGAGCGGCGCGGGTCCGACGAGCGCGAGGATCCCGCCTGAGCCAACGAACAAACCCGTTCCAATAGCACCACCAAGAGCCCTAAATCATCAGTCTCAATGCCCAAACAAAAAAGGGGAACAGATATGATGACCTACAAGAACTGGATATGCCGACTCTTCAACCCTCTGTGCATATCGCCACCCCTCCCCTCCGCCTCCGCAACCGTCGCCGCGCCGACGATGACAGGCTGCTCCACATAGCCTTCATTTCCATTCTCATTCTTGTACTCGTAGTCATAGCGACCAGCCTCAACTTCGGACGCGCTGTGCCTCATCTTTGCAAAGTGACAAAAAAATCCGGTATGACGTCTACTTCTTCAGACGCAGACGTTGGTTTCTCCACGTGCTAACAATTGCAAATCCGGGGAAGCAGCGCGTCTTATACGGTTTGTGGCTCCGGGGTATAACTGCCGTCTTGTAGTTGCAGCCCGGACTGGCAGAGATTTTTCACCTGACATTACGCTACGTCGTCAGAGAGAAGCACCGACAAAACATCAGCAAGGACCTTCCAAGAGTGGAGAAGGAAGTGCGTGCGTGCAAAAGGGCTAAGCCAAGGTCTTGACCCCGTTTGCTTGGGAGGCGATCGCAACCATTTCCAGTGGTTCCAATCCCATCGGGCCACTAATTTGCTATTACGTATGAATTCGAAGAATCAAATTGCGGGGAAAGGTTGCTGCTCAGTGAGCGAAGAGCCGCCATAAATGTCTCATCCGCTTTCAAGCGACTGCGAAGGAGGTTTTTGGCGGCTCTGGTGTGGTTTCCCCTGGATGAGATGTCGCGCGGCGTGGAAAGGTTTTCTTAAGCCGAGAAGAGCCGTCGGCTCCGGGGGCCTGAGCGGCTGGGGCCGTTTCTCCGCTACTTCTAGTGGGGTTCCAGAAGATGGGTTAGAGATGCAACATGCAAGCCGAGTATTGCGAGGTTTGGCCCTGAAGAGTGGTGGTGGTGATGCTTGAAAACTCAAGATGGTGGCGCGGCGATAAGCTCGATGAAGTATAGTGTGAGAGGCACGTGATCCATTCACCTCCTTACTTCACGCCTACCACCGGCTCTTCAAGTCTTTCCGCCACGTGACAAGCGAGAAATAGGAATTAACTTCTGAAATCCGGTAGTACCTATAGATCTTGGAGAAGCTTGCAGATCATGGTTGGCCGTCAGCTTGAAATTTGTGAAGCAATATCCATGGGTAACTTTCAAAGAACGAACTGCACCTCCACTTTTGCAGTACTAAATTCCTTGGACAATTCCATTCAAATACATGTACTATCATCGCAAGCTCTGCCGATTCCTCTCCAAGAAACATATTCAAACCCCAAGAAACCTCTCCAACCCTATCCCCGGCCGTGATCGCTGAACAATCATGACGTTGCATGAAGTCCCGGCCCCATCCCAATCCAAGTATAGCCCCTAAACACGAGGCTCAAATTACCCACCTCCCCAACAACAACATTGATAATAAACAACAAAATCTGTGTCTCTCCTCAGCTCTCCATCGTCTCAAACTCCGCTAACACAAGACCAATCTCACTCTCGTAAAACCCTCAAATATAGCCACGAAGCTGATGCCGCCCCCTCCACATCTAGCCTTAGTAATCCCGCCCTAGACGCCGATTCGTCAGCGCCAGCATCGGACATGTTTACATTTGTTTCCCATGTTTCTCCCACTCCCCACTCCCCACTCCCCACGACGATGACGCCCCTGCCCATCTCTCCTCATTACCGGCCGCCAAGCCAGCCGCCGAACCATCCCTGCCGATGGCAAGCCCGGCTGGCGGGAGAGCACATCTCCCATCCCCCAAAACAGGACTACCACGTCTATATATAACCAAAATGAGCGAGGCTAGCCCTCGACCAGCACGGTAGACCCGCGATACGAAGACGCAACAGAGTAATTGATCGTCCAGAACCACGAGGAATTCGTATAAAGACACAACTCACCACCTCTCCCATCCCATCTCGTTCCAGCACCTCGGCTTGCCACTCCTTTGCCGACCTCTCTCCATCCACACAGCAGTACGCACGCAAAATGGTGTCCCCCGCCTTGATCAACACCGTCCTCGCCAAAGCCATCGAAGTCGCAACCCACAGCTGGGAATACGGCAGCGTAGCGCAAGCTCTACTAGAATGGGACAACGCGACGCTGGGGATCTGGAACGCGCCGTTTCCGAACGGTGAGGTACCGACGCTGGATTGGACGGATGTGCCTGCGCTGGAGTATGTGAAGCCGTTTATTCGTACAGATGATGTTACGTTGGTGGATGGGGATGGTATGTTTTCATTTTTCTTTTGCTTTGCTTTGCTTTGCTTTGCTTTGCTTTGCTTTGCTTTGCTTTGCTTTGCTTTGCTTTGATTTGCTTTGCTTTGGGGTTTGGTGGGGTGGAGCCTTGTTGGCGATGAGGAGTTGGGGACAGAACACAATTTTAGCGGTTGGACAGTGGTGTCAGGGGATAGCAGTGTACAGCAGAGCGGACTGAACCGCAGGATATCACGGACACCCATATATCTACATATCCATCTAACTCCCTCCCTCTAGGCGCCGCGGGCGACCCAGCTGCACTCGGCATCTCTGCGCTTCTGATAGGCAAGTCAACCCCCGACGCCGCCTACTACAGCGCAGCCATCCGCCAGGCCGAGCACCTCCTCAACGACGTGCCCCGGTGGCCCAACGGCGCAATTTCGCACCGCGAAGCCTACCCGGAGCTCTGGGCCGACTTCGTCTACATGGTGCCGCCCTTCCTGGCCTACTACGGCGTCGCGTCATCGAACCTCACGCTGCTCAAGGAATCCGCGCTGCAGTGCAAGTACTACCGCGACGGCCTGATGGTCACGGATGCGGGCGTGTGGCTGCATATCCGCGGCGACCACGGGACCACGGATCTCGCGCCGTGGAGTTCGGGGAACGGGTGGGCCGCCGCGGGTATGAGCCGCGTGCTGGCTACGCTGCGAAAATCAGGTTTCGATGCCGAGACCAAAGACGAACAGGGTCTGCTCGTTGGCCAGATCAAAGAGATTCTCGATGGCGCTATCGCACTCGACACCGATGCCTCGGAGCTACTGCGCAACTACCTCGACGATGAGTCCTGGTGGGGCGAGATCTCGGGGACGTCGCTGCTCGCGGCGACCGCGTTTCGGGTTGCTGTTCTTAATCCCGAGGTCTTTGGCAGCGAGTATACGGAGTGGGCCGCAAAGAAGTTGGAGGTAGTGGATACGAAGATTGATGAGGGGACGGGGATTGTGGGACCGGCGATCAATCCGTTGGATTGGCATGATCGGGAGCAGTATTGGAGTGGGAGTCCTGAGGGACAGAGTTTTGTGGTGCTAATGCATGCTGCGGAGCGGGATTGGAGGGGCCAGGCGTAAGTGCCGGTTGGTGTGCATGGCAAGCAGATTTCATGAATCAATGAACAGATTTCGTAAAGTAGGCAATGTGTATATGTGATCGCGGTTTCTCCTTTCTTCACTCCCCTCCAGATGTCCTCTGCCTCGATTGTGGACTCGCCGCCGGCTCCGGTGGCTCAATCTGCGGGCTTAGACTGACAGCAGTCTCAGTGTCCGTCATGGTAAACGCACTCGACGTCGCTCTCATCGGAACTGGCTTTGGCATCGCAGTCGAACTCGGCCCAGAACTCTGCACCGTCTTCTCTTCGACGGCGGTATCCTGTGCTTCCCCTAAATTCAAATTCTGAGTAGTGACGTTCGCATCCCACTCCATGGCCTTCTTCTTGATATGGCTTAAATCGTACTCCTCTATGGACTGGTCAGCAGTATTCTCACCCACGAAATCCTCAATGCCCAAGGAGTAACAGTGATCCTCCAACAGGATTGGATGGAAACAACTTACCCCAAAAGCTCTCCCATCCCGCAAAAACCGGCAACCCCAACAGCAGCACCGGCAGAAACTGTCCAAATCCCCAGACCTCCTCCTCTTTCCCATTAATCGTCACATCCGGTGTGCCGAGCGCCTGCGTGCGCGACAACACCTGCCCCGCGCTCACGATCCCATACACAGCGTACGTCGGCGCAACAACCCACGTCCGTAGCATCGCACCGAACCACTTCCAACTCCACTCCCCCTTCGCACGTTCTTCTTCCTCGGGGAGCAGATACATGGCCGCAATGACGGTAGCATGGCCGCCGATAGCACCTATCAGCAGCGCAGCCCATTTCCCGCCAAACGCGGCGCCCAGCCGTGGTCTGTCGCGCTGGAAGAAACACGCCAGACTGGCGGAGTTGTCGAGTTTCGTCGCGTAATCCGTGCCGGCGAGGTCGTACGAATATGCGACAAAGGACGTGTATCCCAGGACGCCTAGGTTGCCTAGCATGAAGACGATGCGCGGGAGGTTGATCCAACGATTTTTTACGAAGTAGTTTCGGAGCGAGACGACGGTGAGGAGGTGTGTGACGGTTGTGAGGAAGGCGAGCTCGATGATGATTTGGAAGTGGTAGATGGAGAGCGAGCAGTGTTGCAGCATGGCTGTGAACTGAATGGCGATGCCCGTGAGCAGCTGCGTGTCGCTTAATGCGAGGAGGTTCTTGCGCAGGACCAGCGACCAGAAAGACGGATGTCGCCAGTACGGAGTTTGCACGTCGTTGTGGGTGTAGGGGGTCCTGCGCTTGGTGAAGACGCGAAGGAAGAAGGTCGCGATGGCATCGTAGCGATCCAGGAATATGATGGTGAAGGCTATGAGGAACGCTAGGCAGGCAGTAGAGAGGAAGCCGAGAATGACCTAGCAAACATGCCTTTGTTAGATAACTAACGATAAGATTGGGGCATGTCGTCCTACTTACGCCTATGCCTGCGATATCCGGATTCGCTTGAACTACCTGATTCCTTGTCGTACAGTCTCGCGGGATGCCCGAGCAGGTGAGAATCGGCATGACGAGTCGATCTATCTAACTACTCTCTGTTTTTGAACAAATGACCCATTCTATGTGACGACCAAAAAACGCGGAGAAGCGTCGCTTTTGATCCCCTTGCGCGGTATCAGCCAGCCCCCACCTGCTGTGAATCCTCCACGAAACAGAACGTCATTGCCACAAGGCTGAGGTGGTTTGCGGATAGTGGAGGGGCTATGCAGGCAAACGCGGCGAGATCAATCTTCTTTGGAGTAAATTAGCGAGGCTTTGCGCGCCCAAACTGAATGTCAACCCAGCACTCCCATGTCTAGAATCTGACATGCATAGAACTCGCAAATAGAACAATACAAGGCTGTTTTCACAGGCGGCCGTAAGCGAAAGACGATCAAATGATGCGCAAAAATGACGAGCTTCCATTCGTTGAGTAGGGGTATGGGGGCTATGCAAGCACACCCTCTGCGGCGGGACTTCCAAGCCTCCTTCAGCCTCATACGCGAACTGTTCTGTGACTATCCAATCCAAAACCGCTGCGACTGAAAATCCTCCCATGCCGTAGTACATCCCTCCATGTCCGAACACCCCTCTTATGCAAAATTAAAAAGAAAACACTCAAACTCGCTCGAACCCTGCAAACAAAACAGAGACGCAATCAAAGCCCCAGGGCTGAGACTAGCACAGGTGTTGAAACCAGCGTCTAGCCGATCCAAAGATTAAAGGCTGGAAATTAATGATGAAGTAGGTGAACGCTTTTCGCTAGGGAGACAGATATGTCGAATATTATACAATAGGGATGCAGCCGTCGTGATGCGTAGAGAGATCCGACGAAAGTCTATAGGGCGAGCGAAGCCAGCACGCTCCATGCATGTCCAAGAATCTAAAGGAATTGCTAGGTAACAGACATCCTGTCTATTTACAACAGCGGGCGTGTCGCACATGGGTTGGGTCGATCTAGCTTAGTCTTTTCGTCCTTTGCCGTCGTAAGCTCCATTTGCGACACCGTTCGACCTGGCGCCTTTCTCGTTCTTTGTCGAACTAGATGGGATCGTCAAGCAGTTGATGCCGAGGTAGTTGCAAATGCTCGTAATCACTAGGTGCGCCCATTTTCCATACACAATGGCGGCGAAGACGAAGTATAACCGCAGATACCAAAGTTCAAAACTGGTTGAGACGGGGCCAAATGTAGTGCCGGTGATGGTGAAGTAGGGGTGGTTTACAAGGAGTGCGCCTCCAATCATGGGCGCCAACATGATGGTCCAGTATGGGAATGGCTGGTGAGTAAGATGGGCCAAAATGATCTTGGTCGTCATGCGTCCAAAAACCAAGGACATGGTCAGGCAATAGAGGACGAGGTGGTTGTCTTTTAGAATGAACGAGTAGGGCGAACCGAGCCATGCCATAGTCGACGCGACGAAAATGACCAGCGGGGTCCATTCGAGAAGGAGTGGCGCAAATGGGAGGTTCTGAGCACGACGCGCACGCGCAACATTGACGATGCAGGCTGGGAGATGGGCAACGAAGAAGGAAAGCAGTATTATGGGTACCCAGAGGTCTCGCATGGTGACATCGTCTAGGTACTTGTCGTAGGACGGGAAGAATGTAAGCAACGGCGTGGACCAGATCTCTGGGCCGAAATATCCCGACAGTCCCATGATGCTGCAAGCAATGATCAGTCCCTCTGCTCACTGTTAGCATGGTCCGAGCCAGATACCGCGTGTCCCGAGCTTACCCGTTGGCCCATTGAAATATCCAAGATACAGGGTGTGGGTGTGGTACGTCTCCCAAGTGGAGAAAAACATGGGCAGCACTGGAATGAGTGCAGTAAAGGCGCCCGTCCTAGTAGTTCCATATCCAACGGCTGCCGTTTCTAGAAGACTTGCCAGGGTGCAGTTTAGAGAGTCGATGCCGTGGCTGCGGTCATATTAGTGGGCACTACGGGGGCCGCAGACGGATCGGGACGTACTCGAACAGTTCACCGAGCGGGCTCGACGTTCCAGTGCGGCGCGCTTGCTTTCCATCGACATTGTCCATGGTGGAGTACCTAGGGCGCTCGTTAGCGCATGTCTCACCGATGGACGCCAAACGGGTGGGGCTCACATCCAGAGGCCGATGGCGAAGCTGTAGTATACCCACGAAGGCGCCTATGGCTCGAGATTGAACATCAGCGTCGTGCTCCTATGCGGGGGGATATGCCAGTCGGCAGCTCACCGGTCCGACCAAATCCGGCACGTAGACCTCCAGCAGTGCAACATTCCCGAGTATGAAGAAGAAGCCTAAGAGGGTGACTAGATTGGGCGCGAGCCACATGGGCAGCAGCTCCACGAAGCCATTCCACTGTTTGCATTGTCAGAGACATTCGCCGGGCATCGGGTGGGCAGAGGGGCCGTACGTAGTGTTTAAGGATGTAGCGGGAGATGAGGGACTTGTCGACGCTCGAGTATTTGTACGTCTTGAGGTGCTGGAGCGCGTCGTCGGAGACGCATTCGTGCTTGGCCGTCTCTGCGTGCGCGGCCCATGGTTAGCAATGGCCTAGCAATGGCCTAGCAATGGCTGTGGCTGCTGCGACTGGGCATGGAAATGTGGGCGTTGGTGGCAGAAAAGGGACTCACGAGGGCTCGGCATGATGGGATGGGTGACGGGCGGAGGCAGCGACATAGGGCTTGGGGTGCGGTGTAATTTATAGGTGCAGCAGTGTGGCCATGTGAGGTTAAAGAAGTTTGCAGGCGAAATTGAGCTTGAGTGCAGTGCAGTGTAGTCTGGAATTGACGCGATGACCTGGGCCACGTACGGGACCCACGCCGAACCTGCAACGGGCAAGCCAGCCGGCTCGCCAGGGAAGGGAGTCGCCAGCCACCCAGCAGGGCAGGCACGCTTGGCGCCCGAACAAACACACGTGAAAGCGCCTCACGCCCATCATTCACCCGTCCTCATCACCGCTGGCGTCCCGCACGCCCTCGCTCGTGTGCCTCCGCCGAGTAGCATTCGACCAACAAACTCGACCATCAGACAGCATGTCTCCAGTCCAGAAAGACGCAGTACTACGCGGAGCCGCAACTGCCGGAAAACCCTGCACCACAACCCCCCCAGCCACAACCCCCATTTACTCGTCCCTGCCTTGCAGCGATTGTTCACTGGATGTGTCACGCATAGGCAAGTAGTAATAGCATCGGTTTGCTGTTTGCTGTCGCTGAGAGCTTCCGGAAGCCAGGTTGCGCAAGACGCATCATCCATCATCCATTGCCCAACCATGAGTCACGTCGTGCAGAGCGAGTACTAGACGCCTTACACGCGAAATCATATATTCATTCCTCGTCTCTCCACTCACACAACTGCTCTTTCTGTCCCCTACTCTCCAAGCACCCCCGCCATGGCCCCCAAACTCCTCCCCGGTGACCCTGTCTCCACCGACCCAGCACCTTACCCCTCAAAAGACATCCGTCTCGTCGGCAAACACGTGACCATCGTTGGCATCTCGCCCTCCCACGCGGCAGCCATGTTCTCGGCAACCAGTGGGCTGTCCAACACATCCCTCTTCACCTACCTCTTCGATGGCCCCTACGACTCCGTCTCGGACTACACCTCCACCTTGAACACCCAAGCCGCCGACACCGTCTCCATCTTCTACAGCGTGCTCCTCAACGACGCCTCGAGCACGGCCGTTGGCCGCATGGCTCTTCTCAACATCGTGCCCAAGAACCGCAGCGTTGAGGTCGGAAACATCCTCTTCTCGCCGCTCCTGCAACGCACACCTGCTGCGACTGAGGCCCAGTATCTGCTCGCCGACTATATCTTCAGCCTTGGGTATCGCCGCTATGAGTGGAAGTGCAATTCGCTGAACGAGCCATCTAAACGTGCGGCTCTGAGACTAGGGTTTACATATGAGGGCCTTTTCAGGCAGCACGTAATTCAGCGGGGAACGAGTCGGGATACGTGGTGGGCGAGTCTGCTAGATCATGAGTGGGAGGGGGATGACGGGAAGGGGACCAAAAGATCGTTTGAGGAGTGGTTGAGTGATGGGAATTTCGATAAGGCGGGGAGGCAGAGGAAGAAGTTGGAGGAGTTTAGATGAGTATCTTCTTTTCGCAGAGAAGGCACATAGCCTGTTTTATCAACGTGCAACAACCGCTTCTAAAGCAGTCAGGGGCATGAATAGAGTTAACCAAGCTAACAAATTAAATTCCAAGCATGTACTGTATAGACATTACAAATTACTATAGAAGTAGATTTCAAGATTAGAGTAGAACAAAGCTATACGCACAATAGACTAGTACGAAAATTCTTACAGTAAGACCGACTTCGTTGATATACAGTTAGCAAAGCTGCTAGAAAAACAATCTTAGGGAAGAGTTACCTACACCTAGGGGTGTTGCAACGTGCAACTGATTGCGCCCATAATCCTTGCCTATTTCTCCCTGTCCACTTCGCAATCCAGTCTCTTACAACCCGTCCACTCGCCGAGCCACATACTCTTTGATCATAGCGGTGACCTCCCTGTGACTTTCCATCATTGCCAATCTCGCGGCTTTCTTCAGCACCTCCAAGCTCGCAGATTTGGGACTGTCGGGCGGTATTTCCAGCAACTTTGCTACCACTCTTTTCAGCCCTCGTTCGGCCGCTTCGCAAAGCAGGTAAGTGGGACTCCTCTGGTCTCGCGTTTTGTATGCCTTGGTCAGGTCGAACGCGGAATAGCCAAGAATCATGTCGATTGTCCTGGGCGAAACACGCCACATTGCTGTCATCAGCTGTATTCCCAGCTCCTCCTCGAAGATCCATTCAGGTAGTGCAGGACTCAACATGTTGACAAGTCGTTCGTTGTCGTTTGAAAGAGCCCATACAAGGCCTTGTCTCTGCTGATCCTCTGTCAGCTTGTAGTCGGCGAGAAATCTTTTCGTATGGTTGTGGACGGACTCCGATCTCATGGTGACCATAGACCAGTAAGCAGATCTTACTAGCAGGCCTTGTTTCGTAGAGACCATGAAGTCGTCAAAGGTGAGATTAGCTCCACGGCTGAGTAATAGTTCGATTACAGCAAGTTCGTTAACGGTCCAGACATGGTGATGATTGGCTTCGGTAGCGGCGTCTGTCGCGTCATGGCTTGCAATGTACGATCCTATTGCAGAAACGCCGTTATTTGACTTGACACTTGGATCAGCTCCGTGGTTTAGGAGAGTTTCAATAACAGACAACGGGGGTTTCCGCCAATTAGGGATCTCATGCTCGAGTATTAGATGTAGTGGGGTTTTGCCCTTTGGGTCCACCGCATTGACCGAGACTCCTTCTTTAAGAAGACGTTCTACTATAGGCTGGTGTGGATTTTGTGCTGCTATATGCAGAGCCGTGCGGCCTTCGCCGTCAGGATGTTTCACAACAGTCTCCATTTCTTCTGGGGTGAACTCATCCAGGACCAAGACTAGACATGCTGTTGCTCGAGACTTGATTATGAGGTGAAGTAATGACCGAGTCCAATCCATATTACGGTCAAGTGTGGTTTCGGCGCCCCGAGCCAGCAATAATTCGAGCGCTGGAGCATTGTCTATCGTAACAGCCTTGTCAATGCTATATTGAGAGACAGTAGCTCCGCGGCTCAAGAGAAACTTCATGACATCGCAAACTTTTTTATGTGACTCTGAAGAGGATGCATCGATAGCTAGTAATAAAGCAGTGCTGAGATTGATGGCTGACCCATTGTCCAGTAGGTATTCGAGATTGGCTTTGTTGACATGTTTGGCAGCAATCTCTAATGCCGTTTGTCCGGAATCGCTCTCATGATCGATATCGGAAGGCTTGCATAGCTTCAATATTGTCACGTCGTTTCTTGAGGCAGCAAGATGAAATGGCAGGAAGCCAGTATTGTCGTGAACATCAATCGGGAATTTTTTTTCCAGTAACAGCTGCAGAATTCGAGTGCGTCCCGCGCGTACGGCTGTGTGAACAGGGTATCCAGAAGTCCAGCTCGACTTCCCAGCTTTTTTAGCACAATCAATAAGGTATAGAGTCGTAGACTCGCGGCCGGCCTCAACGGCGGCGTCGAGTGCTGTGTATTCGAGCTCCATGGGCCCCACAAGCTTCGCGCCGTGCTCAAGTAGAATTCCGATTATCTCGTTATGACCATACCATGCGGCTGTGGACAGGATGCTGCGGTTTTCTTTATAGTGCCAGTCTAATGATGCTCCATGTTTCAGGAGCATTTTGACTGTGCCAGAGTCACCCCCCTCAACGGCCACTTCTAAAGGAGTGGTGAAATGTCCGTATAGCTCCCCCTTTGTGGGGGTTTTCCAATTCCACCCGTTCTTGAGTAGATCCTCAACCGTAAGCTCCAGTCCAAGAAGACAAGCCATATGGAGGGGCCCAAGATGTTGTTGCATCCGTTCGCGATCCCTAAAAATCCAGTACAATACGATCCAAAAGTCAATCGATCGACTTGTAAAGTATGTACGGATCTTAAGTCTGGTATAGGAATCGGAAGATGAGATTTCTCGACAGTGCTCGTCCATATTTTCGGCAGTATAAGACAATAATTTCAAAGCTTTGGTATGCAATAGTTGCTGATTACTTCTTGTGGGCCGTAACCATGCCATCGAGAAGTCGTCGTCGTTTCCGGGCGCTTCGTCTCGGAACATGTCTGTCGTAATCGAGGTATAATCCGTCAAAGTATATGATACGAGGTCAAGATAGTTGAAGCAAATATCTAGTAGAACCGCATTTCCTTCCGTCTTCAAGATGGAATACCATGGCCGCGCTTTGAAGAGGGTCCTCAATCCTTGTAAGAGAGACGACTTGTTCCCACCGGCTGATAGGGTCGTGCCACTTGAAGACAGTAGAAAGTCCCTGACAGACGCATGCATAAACGTGATGTATCCATCCTCAACCTGCAGTAAAGGTCCGAATACGTGATGGATATCATGCAAAACACTTAGTGATATTTCTTCCTCGAGCTCGTTTATTGATCTGATATCGTCTGACACCGCAAGCGCTATCGAAAGCTCTTCAACAGTAAGTGGTCGAGCGGAATACAAGACACAAGAAAGGATTCGTTTTGCCAAATTTTGTTCGTCGTAGCTGACTCGGTCAAGCATTTTAGCATATGCTTGCCACAAGGATTTTGGGAGAGATTTTAGAATCTTGCGTACTTCGGCGGGCGAGCTCCCTAACTTGGATGATGAACTGCCTTTTCGGTTTCGTAGATCAAAAATGATCAAGCGCACTAGAAGGAACATTCCATCGGCTCGTTCTTCGAGTATTTTCTGTATTTCCTTGGCAAGCGGACCTAGGAATGGTTGGTCCCTCACCAGTAACTGGACCTCGAACCCGATGAGAGCTCCGATGTCCCTTTGTAGTCCGGGTTCCTTGTCCAAGTTTAAGCGTATGCTCTCATTTCCAAGGTCCGAAAGTAAGCTTTCATCGTGGCGACTGGTGAGTAAGATCCGACACCAGGGTGCGTCTTTTTGGACGCGACGAAACAGATTGATCACCTCGTATCTCCCCGTGTCACATTCGTCCAAACCGTCGACTACGAGGAGAATGTTACTCTTTCCCTGAAGCCATACGATGCTCTGTTCCAAGATTCCCTGAAGTCCCGCGTCGTCATCTTCGGGCTCGTAATTTATTTCATCCTGAAGGGTCTGGCTGACCCAACGTAGCAGCCTCGGAAATGCTAGGAATAGCTGATGGAGTAAAGATGCGTAAAGCTGTAATGAACTCCGCCGGTTTTCGGTCACGCTGCAGTTGAAATAGGCACATGGAGTCCATTGCAATGTTGAAATCGTCTTTTGGAAGAGAAATTGCGACAACAGCGATTTTCCCGACCCTGGCTTGCCAAAGATGTGGAGGATTGAAGCAGAGGGCGAGTTGAGCCACATCTTATAGCTCTTGTGCTCTAACACCCACGCAAATGTCCCCTCGAGCGGCTTGGCTGTTTTGCTGAAATGGCTCATCCGTTTAAATTTTGCATGTGTGTGCAAATGATCCAGAATTTTGTTTTCCGCATCTGTCAATTGCAAAGACTCTGAGAAAGGATGAGCTTAGAACTTGAATTTTTCTTGGTCGATCTCTACGTACGGCGTGGTCCGGTATTGATCACTCGTTCAATTGCTTTCCACACCTGCTCAAAGCGTTCATCTTGCTCACCCGAGAATTTACAAATCTTCATGTGGTTCCCCTCGAGCGGAATTGCGTCTTCATGCGAGACTTCCATCAATGCGGACGATTTTGGCACAACCTGATACGATTTAGAAAACATCATATTGAAGCTCAAACTGGAAGATTACCTCTTTGTCAATTCCGTGTAGTTTGTCTTCTTCATAGAAGCTGACAATTGCATACTTGTCCACAATGGACCGAAAGTCCTCGGACACGTCCATGACGGTTTTGGAGTTGTTCCGAAGGTCCTTGATGAGATCCTTCGGGGGGCGGAGGAAGCACGCTTTCCCCAACCGGGCAAGCATTTCTCCCCAAAACGCCAAATCTGCTCCGCGATGGGGAGTTCCGAAAAAAACCTAACGACTGTTAAATCGAGAGTTGGATTTAGAGTCAGAACAAATCTCACAATTCCCTTTGTTGCAGAAGCAATTGGGTTGTATCGGTCCTCGTTCGTAGCAATGCGCAGTGCCTAAAAAACTTCAGTCTGTTACCTGGTAAATGTACACACTATATACGAACTTGTTTAACAATAATACCGCCTAGGCTATGGCAAAGAAACACGATTGGTCGGATGGTTTCCTAAGGTTATTAGATCTGGGTGCCGGAAATTACATATATGTCTGTCGTCAACCGCGTACCGCTTCAGAGCTCCTTTTGTCTCGGAGCAAACTCAGAAGCTTTCTAGAATGATCTCTCACTTGTAGTGTGGAGAAGTTGCCAACAACATCGGCATTGTATCCAAATGTCATGATTCGTGCGCTCGTTAGTTTAGATGGCAAGAGATCTTGCAACCACATGGTATTCCCTTCACTCCATGTTGACCAGCGACCTCCATTGAGCCCGTGCACGGCGATAATACTGATTAGGTTTAGCTTTAAAACTAGCGCGAGTATGCCGAGGAACAACTCACTCCACGCTGGGAGCGCCATGCTCCGCGATCCACGCAGGATCAGCAACTCGGGGAACAATAAGAAGGCCGTTTCCACCAAGATTCACGGTCGAGGAAGCCATGAGAATTTCTTTAAACGATGAACTCGGAGTGAGGCGTTGCGCGGGTTTTAAACGCCAGCTTGAAGGGTCTCAGCTGAAATGCAAGCCCAACTTAACAGGTTAGCTAGAGTTCTAAGCCCCAATCGTGAACTAGGGATACGAAAAACAAGATTCAACCCATGCAAGTTCCCCGCTGACGACAGAGACGTAGAAGTTCCCGTTTGAGCTTCCATTATATTTGACCCCCGTCGGATCGCACGTTAGCTATCGAATTCGACTCCTATAGTTACTTCTACTTCTTTTTCTTTCATACAGTTACATAGACTGACAATAACTACATCGGGGAACGTCTCCGGAAGAAATTCGAACCGCAGACAAGCGGGGTAAGTAGAAACCGAGAATTCCGTGATTGTGATAGGCGGCAATAACCCAGCGCTGTGCTCTGAGCCTTAGACTCCGTTTTTAGAGTGTTTGCTTTCAGGAGGCACAGGAAATGGAAACAAACATTGCTATGGAGTATTTACACCCTCGGGAGCTCAGAACCTTTGGGCAGGCTCGATTTTCACAGGTACCCAATTTGGGTACCTCCCTAAAAGAATCGCATGGCCTCTACTGATTCCTTTTGTATCTGCTAGAGCCATGTGTGCTCCATTTAATCTCCCTTGCCACACTTAGATGAAGCCAGCATCCTCGATATTACTCATTCGCGCCCATCATGATCGTTTCTTCTTATCTGCAGTAGGCTTCGGCAACAACCGATATTTCCTCTCCTCAAACCGCGAAAGGGCATGGCTACGAGCTTTGTCGAAAGATATGAGTACGCGCCATCCGCCCATTGTGCAACACGAGGCTTTGATGTATATCATGATCTGTCACTACATAGATGGGATTAAAGGCAGATGTTGCACTCTAGGTGCGATGTAACCCAAGCCGCTTCCCCAAGTTAACGGCTGCTCACCACCGGTGTTAGCATGAGATGTTGTGGTAACCCTCAAAAGGTTGAGCATTGAAAGCAGTCACCGCACAAGATTTGTGAAAAAGACTTTATTATATTATAAGTCTGGAACTAGAAATTATTACTAGTGTTAAAAATAGTTCGTAAAACTCCAATAACATTAGATAAATGAACGCCTTTTCAAACCTATGTGTAAACGCTGGAACATTTTGTGTATCCTCCGTTCAAATCCATTACTTCGTTTTCGTAGTAGTCTTCTTGTCATCGTCATCTTTCTTCGTGCTTGGAGACGACGGCGCCTTGGTGATTGTTGAAGTCGAGGCTTTAGTCGTTGACACAGAAGCTTGAGCTGTTGATAGAGCTGGTGTGGTCGCTGACGACGAAGCAACAACTGTTGACAGAGTAGTCTGCTTAGGCCCACCATTATTCCAGTATGAGATCAAAGCATCTTCAACCTCATCAACGTGACTGTACGCATCTAGCAAGTATAACTGATCGAGTTTCTTCTGAATATGCTCCTCTTCGAAATCGCCGTCCCTCTCGTCGAAGTCTTCGTCCTTGAAATCGACGGCTCTGTACTTTTCTTCCATGGGATCGATAAAGTGTGTTGTCTCAGGATATCCAAAGTCCCCAAGGCTAGATACGTTGAACGCGGCCATCATGTCGTGATCTTCGTGAATGAGATTGTGACAGTGAAACATGTAAACGCCGTCCCAAGGAGCGTAGCGCGCAATGACTTGGACGGTTTCAGAGGTACCCAGAAGGACAACATCTTTCAACGCTTCCTTCTCGTATGAAAGAACGGGTCGGCTGCCACTACGAGAGATGATTTGCATATCGATGAGATGGATGTGGACAGGGTGAGACCAACCGCCGCCACCATTTTGGAGCTCCCAAATTTCGACTTGTCCGCGTGGAGGCTTGGCCAGAATTCGGTTCTTGACGTCGGCAAAGGTGACGCCGTTCACCTGCCATTCGCCATTGCGTCTCTCGAAGCGGAAGGTCCGGTCAACTCCGCTCTTGGTCGGTGGAAAGGGAACAGATCGCAGCGTAGAAGGAATATTGCCGTTGCCTTGTTGGCTCTTGACGGTCGTGCCGACAACAAATCGCATGACCTTGTCGGTGCTGTTGTAATCCTCATCGGCTTGGACTTTGCGACTGTTGCGGAGGGTGACATTCTTGCCTGAATACGCGCTAAAGTCGAAGACAATCTCCCATCGCTCGGCCATGGAGATCTCCAAGTTATTGGTCTGGACTGGTTTTGTTATCAGGCCAGCATCAGAACCGATAACATAGAAAGGAATTTGTTTTCCAATCGCACCATCTACCTCAAAATAGAGCTTGAAAGCACGGCTAATCGATGTGTCTAGAAATCTAAAACGGTACTTGCGAGGCTCGACGTTGAAGTAAGGCCATGGCTGTCCATTGACGTGAATTACATCACCGTAAAGCGAGACAGTCTCGCTTGCGGGACTGAACAATGTGCCATCGCTATTGTATTGTTTCGAAGCCAAGGCGAGTGGAACATCATAATCACCCGCAGGCAAGTTCAGTGCGTCCTCGGCGGGGTCGTGAAGGATATAGAATCCAGCTTGACCAAAATATGCGTTTTCAGCGGTGTGGTGAATGGCATGGTCATGGTACCATAGAGTACGAGCACTTTGCCGGTTGGGGTAGTCTAAAGATTATCAGCGATAAGGGGATTGCCACGAAAAAGACGAGAACTTACAATAATCCTTGTACTGGCCAACTTTGGTGACATCCTCTGCCCAACCATCAAACGGTGCCCGGCCTGGAGATGTTAGTAGACTGGAAGACGAGGAGCTGGCAGGAGATGCAACACACTGTAAGATCCGTGGAGATGAACCGAGAGATCTTTTTCACCACGATTGACAAACCTCACAACGGCTTCTCGATTTCTTTCCATGCGGAAAGTTGGGCCAGGGGATATACCATCGTATCCAACTAATTGGGCCTTCTTCAGTCCTGGGTAGACTTGTTGCTCAAAGGGCTTGACTTCAATCTCGTAGTAGTCGATGTATTGGCCAGTGGTTGAGTTGAGGTAAGAACTGAGTATAGTTAGTAGGGGTATAATGTACGATGGAAAGTTACACACCTCTTCGGCACCTTGTTTGGGGGGAACGGTAGAGGGTTCTGGAAGATTTGCTTGTACTCCGGGCTCAACCACTTGTCATCTCCGGCCATGGTCTGACATGCCAGGAGAGATACCGTCACGAGGGAACGGAAGTTGTACATGGCGAGGGACAAGAGACAGGTACACAAAAGCTCGGGTTGTGCTACCTCTAAGACTTTGATAGAAAACGTGGGAGTTTGGTTGATGAGGTCATTTTCAAAGGGTCTTCTATGTTAGCTTTATATTGAATGAGACGGCTCGAATACAGGGCCTCGAATGATCCCAACATGCCCAATTTTAGCAATTGTCAAGTAGTCAAGCACAACCGAGCGTCTAGATCCGTTGGAGTGAACTCGGACGGCGACATTTAGGGGGGAGGATCAATAGTCGGCGCTGGACGTGGAAAGCCATAAGCCATGATAATCGCTTGAATGTACGCTTTATGGCAGGCGATAGTGTGGCTCGAACCACCTGCTATGTGCGTCAAGAGTCCGGCGCTATGGTTGTCAAAGGCCCAAGCTGACAACCAGATCCTTGGGTGATCATGCGTAGTGCTCGGGTGTCCTGGTACCACAACATGGACCCTAGGGTCAGCAATGCATGTGGTATCGAGGCCAGATCACATAGTCAGCGAACAGAAATACATAGTTAGAAATGCAGAAAGGCTGTGTTGTTCCTGTATGCTTCGGTCCGACGGCGAGTTCCGCTTTGGTGTGCTCTTTATTCGTCGACACAAATACTTGGCATGTTCAAGCATGACGAGTGGAACGGATTATAACATCCCCCGAACAGAAAATCAGATGCGGATAAGGAAAGCGAGAGAATGAGAAGGTGGATTGTTAGCCAGGGGCTGATCAATGTCGCAGTTACTACCGGGTTTTTTCCAACCACGGAGCAGCTAAGATCTAGCACGGCAATCGGACGAATAGTCATATCGACACAACGGCGCCAACATGGCAGGCGGCACAGAGGTTCAGATGCCATCGTAAGGATGAGCCAGCTGACTCATAGAGAGGGCGATATCGTGGCATGCTGAGAGTCAAGTGACGACATCGTTGGAGCTTTCCAGGGATGATAATAGGGGCAGTCTTGAGATAGCTGCGGCTGTTGTGCATGTGCGGAAGACATCCGGATACGGTGAGGTGAAATGTGGAGCGAACCTGGGAACCGTGGAGGGATGGGGTTGGTGGTTGCGTTCTGGACTCGTCTCTCTAAACAGGCGCTAGGCCCTAGCCAGCATTATCTTGGCACGTGACCGTCGAAGCAGGCCGCCACATGTACGTGGCCAGTTATACGAGGTCCAAACCCACCACAAACCCACCACTGCCGTACTGCTCAGCCGCCTAGTGAAAAGCCGCAATCGGGTGGACATCCTCACATCGCACGCTAGGCAAGACGCCAACACAACATGCACTGTAGAACTCCCCTCTATCATTTTAGTAGCCGATAAGCCAAGGACAAAGCCTCCGCTGAGGCTGACTGGCTCCCGTCAGATCATCCGATGCACGTACAGGCCTCGCTCGACCAGGTCGGTGGGTCCAGAGTTCCCAGTGCATCTTCTACGTACAAGGGTAGCTTTTCTCTTTCCGATTCCTTGGGGGCTCTCGTAAAGATGGCGCAACCTTGCGCGCCTCCCGGCTGCTCCCCCATAGCTGCAAATCCTCACGCGGGAGTGTCGAACAATGGCGTCTGCATAATGATTCGGCATAGATCGACTCCCAACTCCCGATTTCTCGGGCCCTATTTTAATCCAGTCACACACGGGCCTAGCCTTTGTCCACTTCGGGCAATTTTGCGAAAGTCCCCATGCGCCAATTCTACAAACGGAATTCGTCTGGCAAGTCAAAATGCTTCACCAACCGGTCAATTTATCAAACTCCAGTCTCGTGCTACCCTGAGTTGATCCTCAACTGCACAGCCGGACTACACGAGTGATCAGAAGAACAATGCAAATCTGTCACGGCTGCCTAATGCTCGCGCGGATCCATCATCCATAGCTTGGTACACGTCTAAACCCTTTCGAGTCACTCGTGAGCAGGACTATATCTTTCAATACTTGGCGTGCAGGCGCCAAGGCCACACCGTGATACTGCATCTTAGCTGAAGCTTGACTTGCGCGGAACCCCCGATGCAAGCATCCAGCCTAGCTTGGCAGTCTTTACCATCCCAACAACCCTGAAAACATTAGTATGTGGTGAGCCCAAACGCCTCGAGAGAAATTGACTTGGCCCGTAAATAATTGAGTCCAGCTCTGAGTGTCTGCGTCTATTGTTTCAATGCGGCGGATACGGGAGTCCGCAGAAGTCAATGCATCTCGTATGTATCAGACAGGCGGTGTTGGAGAGCTAATGTCTAGAAGAACACGAGATGTGGTGGCCAGAATAGATGGCCTTGCTATTCATTGGCGACGAAAAGCTTGAGAAGCTTATAGGGCCCAGGCTACACGGCTTCTGCGACAGATCGTGCGTGCCACATCCTTGCATACCAATCAGGTCCTCTCGTAATCGCTCAAAGCTGAGTGGACGACAAGAGCCGGCATCTGAGCAATCCCTCCGTAGCATCCTATTGAATGTCAACTCATGCTGAACTGCAAGCCACCACAGCCTTTCAACACTACGCGCTAGTATAGTCCAACTTGGCACGAACAGTGACTGCATTCTAACTATCACCTGAGTAGGGAACGATCTAAATGTGCACCATTTCAATGCGAGAGTATCTTTTCTTAGAATGATGGATGCGACGGCTGGAAGCTACGAGATGTGGGGCGCATATATACACTTGGACAGAAGAGGAAGTCCAATATGTCCCTTTGAGGGACTTTCGGGAAGCGGTGTGACTATGTGCATTCAGAGATTTCTTTTGGTCATGTAGATGGAACCTAATTTCCCAACCAACACTTCAGTCATGCTGGATGTGTTGCTTCTCGGGACTTGCGCCATGTTTTCGATATATGTACTTCAAAACTAGCCAATACCAAGACTAAATCCTACGTTTCTTTTTCTTACGCCTAGGCCACACCATTTCTTCTCTCAAATAAGCACCGGGCGGAAAAGTCTCTCAACCCCCTATAAGTGTCACCGAACATTTATGTGGGTACCACTATGGAGAAGAAATACGACAGAGAACAGATATTGGAAGAGAAGGACCTATATCGTACACCAGGAGATTTGTATTAGGAGATGGCCTTGCTAAAAAGTACACCTCTCTGGCATCAAGTACAAACCAGCGCTGGGAATGTTCCAAGAAAGTCGATACATCCCCTTTATCTCAACTTAATGTTTTGTGTGATGATGATCCCAATATCGAGTGGTTCGACAATCTGAGATGAGGAGATTGAGGTTCCAAGCAAATTATAAAGAATCTGGAAGCACGGGTGTGTCATACCAGCACGTTGACACTGCGTTAAAATAGCTCCCGGCTAGACGACAACTATATGGGGAAGGGGGGGGGGTGTGAAGAGAAGAAAATTATCTTTTCGCCTTTATTGATAAAATCTACGCCCCAGAGAGACTTCAGGAGTTGCGCACGAAACTTTTTTTTTACTTCAAGATGAGGATGCTGATGAAGCTGGCGAAGGGAGTGTGAATTGCCATCTAATACACATTCAGTCTAGTGTCCTTGCTAGCTTCTTAATCTTGGCACTTTCCATGTTTCGCGAAAACCTCGACATTCCTCACTCCAACCACCAACCTTTGGCCTGGAACCCGAAACTGCGACGCACTGCCGTCACAACTCTCCCGCCAATATGCGCGAGCATTTTGCCCTTGCCTCGTGTACCACTAACTACTAGAAATCCTTTATCCGCTCTCGACGCGTTCCTACTCGTAAGTCCACATTTCGTTTCTGCAAAAGCACCCACAACCTCAATGATGAGATCATCTCAACGACCAATACATACAATATATAGGAAGAGCCGGAAAAGGTATGGCCAGCATCGACATATGTTGCGCCGTCGCTGCTTATAACTCGGTCTCTGAGAGAAGGACCCTCGATTGCTTTTTTTCTAGCAACTTATGCGAGAATTCATTGCTAACGATCCTGCGACAACAGGGACGTGTCGGACCGAGCTGCCCGAACATGTACCTACGCATACCGGCTTAGCCTACCTTTCGTCCCGTTGCCTCGTCTTTCCTCGAAGATATTGACTTTTGTCGAGGGGTGCATGCAGACATCGGATATCATGGAGGTGGTGAAGTGCGTATGTGGAGCTTGATCAGGAAGAATGTAATGTAGAGCTATTTCACGAGGGCTGATGACAAGAGGGAGGCTGTGTGGTACAAGTGTCGCTCAACCACTAGGTCCTCGAAGCCCGAAATTTTGACCCCGGAAGTGCGTACACGCAGCCACAGGCATATATCGTTCCTCATATATGAACCATGCCGTGTAAATATACTTTATACATAGACCTTATTCTACACCCCATTCCAGCATTTCAACCTAGCATGATCTCGTCCATCACATTTCTCCCTAGGTTTCCAAAAACTCCGCCATGAGCCTGGATCTATGCATCCTACCATCCACTTTCAGCACCCTCCCTTGCCAGCTCAAGCATACTTGATCACCTCCACCTCTCTTTGCGGCCGCCACCTAAATGTCTTGATTCTTAAAGGCAGAATATGCGATGGAATGCGGACTAGTATATCCTCGCCTGCGTGGCTCGTGGTCTTATAGGGTATGGCGGCGCAGACAAGGATGCGCTTGGTTTTCGTCGGGCATGTGCAGGTTTGTGGATCGTGAGGGGACTGATGGGGCTGGAGTGGCGTTGGATCTGAGGGTTCCGATGATGTGATCGAGCTAGGATCGGAACCGGTATTAAAAGAAGGACCCAAGGACGGAGACAAGGCGGGAGACCATGGGACAGGAGCATAAGAAGAAGCCTTAGAGCAACGCCATCTCGCCCAACCCAACGCCCTCAGCAATCCTCCCGAAACCCGAAATCCATCCTCATCTTGTCTCACAACAAAGCCTCCAGTTTGCACCAACTTTACGCCACAGTCCCCATCGGCCTTTTCTCCACCTCCCAAGTACACGAGCTGCACATTCCGACTTCCCAGCTCAGCCTTAAACTCTATAAACCGCTCCGTATTGAGTACAGGCTTGCAGGACAGGAGCCGCCATCCACATTCCAGCACCTCGCTGTTAGGTAGGGCCGGCATTGTGGGACCGAGCGAATCGGTAAGGAAGTCGTCGAGATAGGAGCGTGCGTGAAGAGTCGCAGGCTGATACCTTTCTTCTTGCTCCGTGCACTGATTCTTGCTCGGGTCCAGAAATGATGGTGAGGTGGGAGATGGAAATTGGGGCTGTGAGTATACTGATTCCGAATCGTTGTCGTTGCTGGCGAGGCTGGCTGTGGGGCTTTCGCTGCAAGGAAGATTTTGGATCACAGACTCACTTCCAGTGTGGACTGCGTCTAAGGATTTGAGAGAGAATGAGTCTGCGTAGTTCTTTTTCCCTCCTTTTCCGACCGTCTTTCCTTCTTCTTCTTCTTCTTCTTCTTCTTCTTCTTCTTCTTCTTCTTCTTCTTCTTG
>MU001944.1:0-64017 GCA_010093585.1 Melanomma pulvis-pyrius CBS 109.77
ACTGATGCCACTGTTGGTGAGTATGTGCATGTACCCACGTTGGTCTATGACTTCGGCTTGGTATTTGGCCAGGCACGGAGATCCACAAAGGGGCACATGTTGACGCACTTGTGTGATGTGATGGAAGGGACAGCCCCGTCTCTTGCTCGGCACATGTATGTATGTATGTATGTATGTATGTATGTATGTATGTATGTATGTATGTATGTATGTATGTATGTATGTGTGTACCTGCATATGTACGTACGCGCGTCGACGGCGGACGGAAAGCCGTAGGCAGAAAAGGCGGGCCGGACGACGCGTAGCGCAGAAAGCCTAAGTTGACGAACCTCCATACACAGAAACAAAGTTTGCAAAACAAAGGTCGACTTCAGCGATGGAAAAAACACGTTTGGCCTTGTGCAAGTGTAATAGCATTACTTGGGTAGAAAAGCAAAAAAGCAAGCAGTGCGAGACCAAGACACAATACGCCCCTGCTGACTGACTAACTGACGCATGTTCGTCGAAATTCCCATTCATATCCATCCGTACCATCATCTATCCCTCTATCCATCCGTCCATCCGTCCATTCATAATCCACATTCCATGTTCCAAGCGAGGGTGGGTATCATCGCAACCAACAGAGAAAACAGAAGGGCCCAACTGTTACCACAGGGCCGGGGTATCGAGACTGTACGAAGTGAAAATATGCGTGACTGGCTATTTCCTAGCCCAATCTTCCTTCAATCCAAAACTCCAATTAAGAGCATAACAGTGCATCGTAGAGCGTGAAAATGCAATGAATGTCTGGAATCCGCTAAATGAAAACGGAAGATGTCAAAACGTTACGACGCAAGATACGCAAGAAGATAGACCTAGAAGGTCAAACTCTTACATGCGGCTCCGTGGGCGAACTCATCGCCGCCTCGATAGCCTCAAAACTTCCTCTCCGGCTCTCATCGTCTATAGCCCCCGTCTTGCCGAACTCTTTCTGTCGAAGCTCCCAGCTACCAACACGCTCATGTGGCGTCTTCCTCGCAGCGCCATCCTTGTTTCCAAAGCTGACGATACCTGCAGGCGCAACAGCATTCTTCGCAATGCTCAGATCGGCATCCGAGGCCAGCTTCGCGGAGCCTTTGAACCCGCCGAGCTCGGAGTTTTGGCCGCGGTTGACGCGATGAAAGCGGATCCCTCCAATAAGCATAGCCAAGGCGAAAAGGAGGCCCGCGACGAAGAGCGTGACCACGGCGCCGATGACACCAGCAATAGTGGGCGTGATTTTTTGTTTCTTTCGGTTGCTGTTAACCACTATGTTGACAGAAGAACCATCCACGCCCTCGCAGAAGAGTGCGGGCGAGTCACATGTCCCGCACCAGTCTTCAAGCGTATTGACCATTATTCTACTGAACATGTCTTGAAATTCGAGCCAGGGCAGTTCGGTGACGGATGGGCCATGGCCGAACATCGGATGTGCCGTGAGGTCATTGCTGAACTGGGTGCCGTTCTGAAAGTAGAATTGCACCTTGAGGTCTGCTGGATCGGAGGGAAAGACGCTGTCGCCAATGCTATAGAGCTCGAAGACAATAGCTGATCCAAAAGGGGGCACAGAACGAAAACTCTCATTGATAAAATCGACCATCATCAGCGAGAAGAGCGAAACCATTGGCTCGTGCTCGCCGAAGAGCAGCGTCAGTGGATGTGCGGAGCTGTTTGAAATGTTGCCGCGGGCCTCGACGAGCTTTTGGAACGAGCCAAGGATGAGGGCGGACAGAGTTTTCCCGGCTATAGCTTTGTCATCCGTATCTGTTGTCGAGGCTGAGGTATTTCCATACAGATACCATGCTTGCTCATCAGCAAGGGATTGTAGCTGGGCCAAGACACTGGCGTTTGCGGAATCGTTGAGCTTTTCGTAGACATCTTGATCATGCTCATAGGCGTATGAGAGGTAATCATAGACTTCATATGCGTTCATGTAATCACTGAAATAATGCGTTAGTTGTTGTATCCTTGCTAGTGAGTTGTGGACGCCAGAACGTCACTTACAGAGAGTTCTTTGTCATATATCCTTTGAACATGTCCTCATCCAACGACTGATAGAAGGGTTTGTTGAGAGCCTTAGTTTGCAAGTACTGTTCAGTTGTCTCGTACATTAAGCTGTCGAGTTGCGAAGCGGGACAGTTCTGGTTTCCTCCGAGGTAGACGCTCTGAGCATCAAACTGGCCAACGACATGGACATTGGGGTATTGGTAGCCTCCTAGGGGGTAATCTATTGCGGAACCATTGGCGAGTAAACCAGTCGCATCCGCTATGGGGCCGTTTCGGGTGGTGTTGATAGAGTAGGGAGGGTACAGGCCCTGCATGAAGGCCTGGGCGGAAGCAGTAAGGTATGGCGTGTCCAGTGCCTGGATGAGAACTTGGTCGTTGATGAGAATATTGGCCGCGAGACCAAGCATTTGTTGCACACCAAGCCCGTCCGGGCCACCGTCCTCATTGACATAGCGGGTTCTAAAGTTTTGCCCAAGCGTGTGCATTTGTTGGGCTCCAAGAGCACTTAGAATGGAGTCGCCCTCAACGATGGGCGTCCGTTCTCCCGTCCGCATAAAGACTACGGAGCCATGGATGTTCATTGACTTCCTGTCGTTGGCGGCGTCTATCAGCCAGACGGCGGCCATGACTGCAAGAAAGAGGGCGAGCATGGTGGGTGGGGGGTAACAAGTTGGAGGAGAGCGAGGAGGGGTGGGGAGGGAGCACAAGACAAGGCTGGAGAGAAGGGACGGGCCGGAAAGAGATACTTATCCTCAGCGTAGCGGGTCTGGCTCCAGCCGTCGCATGCAGCTGGCTTCTGGCTCTGAGCAAGGCAGCCAGGCCGGGAGGGTACTAATTGCTTATCGACAGCACGAAGAGACTGCTTGGCCGCCATTTGGGGTACAGTGAGGGTGGATAGCTCGGGACAGCAACAGCTCCAGCTGCAGGCGCGGGGTAGCTGCAGCGAGCTACGGCATGGTGACTAGTTCTATTGTCTGTCAGCCAGCGCCCGCATTTGGCATGCTGGGAGCATCGCACACCATGGCGCTCCAATCCGCCCTGCTGGGCCGCGAGCTTGTCGCATGCGGCGCAAGCACAGACGGCGACGGGAGGCCAGCGCTCTCTATTGGCATCATTGGCATTGTGCGTCTTGGGAGTCGGGACGCCTGCTGTGGGTAGCATTTTCTGCGTGAAGAGGCTGGGATGCGGGCTGGCGGGGTGGTCAGCCGTCAGTACGAGACATGGCCACTTATCGCAAGAACCGCTAGGCCATACTCGGCTAGCGTCCTTCCTTTGGATATTACCGTCCACTAGAAGCCACCGTCTGGCACGAAGCAAGATATCACCACTCGCACGTCACCACACGGGCGCATCAGGCACCCGCAGCCCGGCTTGAGGTAAAGCAGCACACTGTTTAGAGCTCCATCGCGGATCGGCCGCGTGGGTTCCTGCATCCTCACCTGCGTTCCCGTTACACTCACACACACACACACACACACACACACACACACACACACACACACACACACGTTTTCCAGGTTGCACGTTGCGCAGACAGTTGCCGCTCCAGCCTCAGCTCCTCACCCAGTTAGTGCAAGGTCTGACGAGAAGCCGGCCCATGTGGGGTGACACATGCATTTGTGTGTGTAAGAGCGCGGAAGCTATGAGATCATGCGAGGGGACACTCGACGCACCATTACGTCCAACCCACGCTCAGGTACTGGCGGGTACACCGGCCTGTGAATCCAAAAGGTTCTGGTTGCTTTGAAACGCGGTTCAACATCCTTCAGAGATCTAGAATAAATGCAACTTGGATCACAACAGTCATCCATCCCAATCGCTTTCAATGGCAATTAAATAATTATTATCTTCCCTGACAGTCAACTTCAGCCACATGTGAGCGTCTACACCCTACGACTAAAACAAAACATGCTCTGAACCGAACAAGTTTGCATTTACTCCACCCACACGTCTAACATATATTGCTACATGGCCCCATGTTGTTGTGTGAGACGTTCTCTAGCACCCCCGACTCACATAAAAGCTGAAAACGCCAGCTCAGGCCGAACACGAAACCTGAATCCGCATGTTTCCTTCCTTCCTGTCTAACCTTGAAATTACAACGTGACCTCCACACGACCCTCTGCTCCCGGTGCGCCGCCTTGCTGCAGCGATGGGAGAAGGTATGTGATGTCGTCCCAAGGATGTCTGTACAGACCAGTCCTCAGCCTCTTCTGGTCCAGGAAATGGGCGATCAGACCGATGCTTCGCCCGAGCACAAAGAGACCGTTGAGCACACCCATCTTGAGGTAATCCTCGGCTTCCTCGGCAGAGAAAGCACCGCAGTTGCGCATCAGGTCAACGAAGCAGACAGCAATGCACCCGTCCACGTTGAGGATGAGATTGTCCTTCTTGGACGTTGTGACAGTCTCGACGGCAAGAGCATAGTCGAGCATCTTGGAGCTAGGGAAGTTCTTCTGGACAAACTCCTTCACGAGCTCGACCCGGAGATCGGGGTTGTTTCGGGATTTGATTCTGTGGCCGATACCGGGGACTGCGTACTGTTAGAGGCCGCACCACGGAAAACACACATGGAAGACTTACTGAGCTTGTTCTCTTTCCTCATGGTGTCGACAAAGTCACGAGGGCTGAGACCCTTGTCGTAGGCCTTGGTGAACTCCTCGGCAGCGCCATCCAAAGCACCTCCGAAACGCGAGCCAATAGTCAAAAGACCAGAGACAAGCGCGCTGATGAGATCCTTACCAGCACGGGTCGTGATGATGGTGTTCATGGCACCAGACACAGCGGGACCGTGGTCGGCGGTCAACATGAGCACCATCTCCAGGAAGCGGCTGGCGTAATCGGGCAGACGGCGACGGAACCAAAGTAGAGACATGACACCTCCAATACCGATGTTGTCCTTGAACACATCAGAGATGGGCATACCAGCGTAGAGAAGCTCTTGGCCACGGTCATCGGAAATGGTAGAGATGAAAGCAGCAGGCTTTCGGATAAGGCCGAGTTCCTGGGCCCACGCGTAGTCGATGGGGATCTTGGGGACGACGGGCTCTGCCTTCGGCTTGATGGTGCCATCCTTTACCAATTTCTGGTAAACTTGGGCGAGCGTCTCGGGCATCTCCTCAAAGGTCTCTGGCACATAAATGCCAGCTTCCCTCATTGACTTGTTCTTGTTAGCCGCAGTCTCGAGCTGAGAGTTGGCGAAAGATCCAGCATGGCCGAACTGAACTTCAGTCTTCAGCAGGCCAGCAACGGTACCAATAGCCCATGCGACAATTGGCTTGGTGACTTGCCCAGACTTTACAGCGTCAATCACGCGGTACTCCTCAACACCACCGACCTCACCGAGCAGTACAATGGCCTTGCAGTTAGGGTCGGCCTGGTATCGGAGAACATGGTCAATGAAGGTTGTTCCCGGGTACCTGTCGCCACCAATGGCAACACCCTCCAATACACCGTCGGTGGTGTTCGCGATGATGTTGTTCAGCTCGTTGGACATACCACCGGACTTGGAGACGTAGGAAACCGAGCCAGGGCGGTAGAGCTTGGAGGCGACAATGTTATCCATCATGCCACCGGTGTTGCCAATCTTGAACGCTCCCGGCTTGATACCACCGACGGTGGCGGGGCCGATGATGGTGATGCCCTTCTTCTGGGCAACGTGCAGGATTTCTCGGGCACGCTAGCAGATGTCAGTGTCAATCCCAATGGACGTCAAACGGTGTTTCGGGACACTTACTCGCTCAGGCACACCTTCAGCGATGATGGCGATCGACTTGATTTGCGGGAACTCCATGAGCTCCAGGGTAGAGGTGTAGACGGATCGGGACGAGGCAAAGTTGACGACGGTGTCAACGTCGCTGTGCTTGGCCATTGCCTTCTCCACCGACTGGTAGACGGGGAGAAGAGTCTCGCTGGTGCCCCAGTACCTGCATGCGGCTGTTAGCTATCGATCTGGAGATGGGGAGCTCATGTCTTGGCAAACGCACATTTTGCTCACGAATTGACCGCCGAATGTGTAGATGATACCGGCGACAGAGGGCGTCTTGCGCTTGCAGATGAAGTCGAAGTCGAGCATGCCTTGCACGGCGCGGGGCTGCAGACCGCTGTGGGATGTGGGTTAGAATGCATTTCAATCGTGTAGCGGCGGCATTGCTGCCAGGCTGGCCTTACTAGACGAAGCATCGTGTCTTGGGGTGGAAGAGCGTGTGGGCGGCGGGCGGGCTCAATGGCCGGCTGGGAGCTACAAAGCGACGGATGTTGTCATTGGGACTGAGGTTGTCCTGGGTGGACGCAGCTGGAGGCGCAGAGGCGCCGTTGGGAGGAGCGGCGGAAGGCATTGTGGCCGATTGTTTGGCAGTCGGGGGGGGATGGAGGGCGGCGACGGATCGATCAAGCAAATGTGCTCTATATGCGCCGAAGGCCGTCAGTATGCGGAAAATGGCCGAAAGTGCTGGTGAGGTGTGGGTTGGGCCTGGATGCTCTAGCTGACGTGAGAGCTCCGAGCTGATAAAGAGAATAGAGACAGAGGACGAGGGCAGGAAAAAGCGGGCTCGGGAGGACAGGCTGGAGCGGCGATGGGCAGGCACCGTGGGCGAGGGCGTGAAGATAACACACGAGGGACGGGACTCACAGTTGGGGACACGGCGCCAGAGATTGATGGGGTGCGAGAGAGATGAAGAGAAGTGCGGTGACGCTGTCCGAGAAGTTTTGGCTCTCCTGTGTTGCAACGACTCGGCGTTGAGACCCTGGGCCTGCTTGTTGGGCTGGGGCCACCCGAGTGCGCTAACTCTAGCGGTGAATAAACTGGGGAGCCGTATGTTCAACGACGGACGGGCGATTGCAGTCTCGGATTGCGCGCGGGACGGCGGGGGGGTGCTCTGGCTGCGCAATGCCGCTGCGGGCTCGACTGGAGGCCTCTTGAACGGACGCGCCGGGCTTCTGCGCTGCTGTGTGCGCGCTGCTTCGGTGAGCGGGTCGTGGGCGGCCCCTGTCGGCCTGGCTTGGCGGCAATTCCAGCTAGCCCTTTTGCTGGGCCGCCCAACCCTCGCTGAGCTCAACAGCAAAAAGTGTGCAGACCGCCTGTCCCTCATCGCAGTGATTATCTGACCCGGCCAGCCCGCTCCCTCCTCTGCATTCTTGAAGTCCCGAGTCTCAGCGCTCAACCACATATAGGTACGTCTCAGCAAAGCCCCGGTGTGCTGCCGCTGCCCTCGCTGCCCCGGCCTTCTCCACTGCTCCCGACATTCTTCCAGCCCGGCCTTTTCAGCAGACTGCCCCCATTCCCACATTGCCCGCCACCATCGGGAATTCAAGCGGCGCCGTCGACTCGACTCTCTCGCTGCGTGCACTGCCGTCTTGTCAATAAACACTCCCCTGCCATTCCCCTCATCTTCTCCCTCCACCGCTGCACCCACGAGACCGCACCACTCACCACTTTCCAGTTCCACACACCCGCCGCAATGTCTGCCAAGTCAATCCTCGAAGCCGACGGCAAGGCCATCATCAGCTACCACCTCACCCGCGCCCCCGTCATCAAGCCCACGCCTCTGCCTCCCGCGGCGACACACAACCCGCCGCCCAAGCTCGCGTCGCTGTACTTTGCCGCCGATGCCGACATCAAGGGCGTGCTCGACCAGGCCGAGGCCACCTACCCGTGGCTGCTTGTTCCGGGCTCCAGGTTCGTTGCAAAGCCTGATCAGTTGATCAAGAGGCGAGGCAAGAGCGGGCTTTTGGCCCTGAACAAGACATGGGCGGACGCGCGCGCATGGATCCAGGAGAGGGCAGGAAAGCCCCAGAGGGTCGAGACGGTCGACGGCGTCCTGAGGCAGTTCCTGGTCGAGCCGTTCGTTCCCCACGAGCAGAACACAGAGTACTACATCAACATCAACTCGGTGCGAGAGGTACGTGCTGGTCTCTTTTTGCTTTTGTCGTCATTTTGATCGGCCAATTGGGTTTGCATGTCTCGCCGTGTCCAGAGCCAAGGGAGGAAAAAGAAGTTTGACCGTACATGTCCGTGGACTGGAGCGGGAAGCTGGCTCAAAAGTACGCGGGTGCACTGCCAGGTTTTGTTCAGTGCCGGCCGGGCGAAGGGAAGCCTAAGCCCGACCCACTGCTGCAGAGCACAAACCTTCAACCCCGATAAGCGCGTCAGATTTCACATGTCAAATCTCCTGTTTGATCATTTGTTTTCCTTCCACGGACGTGCTTGGACACTTCCCACGTTTCGTGTTGCGGCTCTTGAGGTAGCGTCGGCTAATGCCCTGGCCGCCCTGCCAATCACATCTCGCCCTCGACCAGCTGGCTGACATTTTCCGTTGTAGGGAGATTGGATCCTCTTCACCCACGAGGGTGGTGTAGATGTCGGTGATGTCGACGAGAAGGCTGAGAAGCTTCTCATCCCCGTCGATCTCTCCGAGTACCCCTCTAACGAGCAAATCGCGAAAGCGCTTCTCAGCAAAGTCCCCAAGGGTGTGCACAACGTCCTCGTCGACTTCATCTCCAGACTTTATGCCGTTTACGTCGACTGCCAATTCACGTAAGCTGCACTTCCCCTTTAGTCCCAGCTCTTCCTAACGTTTGGCGCAGCTATCTCGAAATCAACCCTCTCGTCGTCGTCCCCAACGCCGATGCTACCTCGGCTGAGGTCTACTTCTTGGATCTTGCTGGCAAGATTGACCAGACTGCTGAGTTCGAGTGCGGAGCCAAGTGGGCCATCGCCCGCAGCGCAAATGCTCTCGGCATCCCAAATGTCCCCTCAAAGGATGCAAAGACCACCGTTGATGTCGGCCCGCCTATGGAGTTCCCTGCTCCTTTCGGCCGTGAGATGAGCAAGGAGGAAGCCTACATCGCCGAGATGGACGCAAAGACTGGTGCCTCGCTCAAACTTACTATCCTCAACTCCACTGGCCGTGTCTGGACTCTCGTTGCAGGTGGCGGTGCTTCCGTTGTCTATGCCGATGCCATTGCCTCCGCTGGATTCGCCGACGAACTCGCCAACTATGGTGAGTACTCGGGTGCCCCCACCGAGACTCAAACTTTCCACTATGCTCGCACCGTTCTTGACCTTATGCTCCGTGCTCCCCAACATCCTGAGGGCAAGGTTCTTTTCATCGGCGGTGGTATTGCCAACTTCACCAACGTCGCCTCCACCTTCAAGGGGGTCATCCGTGCCCTAAGGGAAGTCGCTCCTCTCCTCAACGAGCACAAGGTCCAAATTTGGATCCGTCGTGCCGGGCCCAACTACCAGGAGGGTCTCAAGAACATCAAGAACGTTGGTGTTGAGCTTGGCCTTAACATGCACGTTTATGGCCCAGAGATGCACGTGTCAGGTATCGTGCCATTGGCGCTGGTGCCAGGAAAGACGACAGATGTCAAGGAGTTCTCTGGTTAAGCAATTGTATCATAAGTGTTGTCGTTTGGGCTTCATTGTTTCTCTAGTCCGGAGCTGAAAAGCAGCTCCTGGATTATGGTTAGACAGATAGTGCACCTCTTGGTGCGTGGCAGTGTCCGCTGGAGATTCCCTCGTCTAGACTTTTGCTGTACTGTGCATTAGATAGGCGCAGTGAATATAAGACTTTAATATCTGATATGTTTGTGCTTGTGCCTACTCGTGTCTGCTTTCCCTACTATCTTAATAGTAATAGCGTCTTGCCACCTTCATTGCAACATGCTCTCGGCATTATAGACGCCCTTTTGACAGATAACAAAGGGAGGTTCAGAACAACCATTTTGTTCTTTTATTCAAACTAACTGTCTGGTCTTTCTAGTCCTAGTGCATTATATGTAAGAAGAGCGGTAGGATTCTGCAGGAGATAATCCAGTGGGGAAAGATGAGTGCGAGAGTTTAAAGGGGGGTGGATGGGGCTGTTGATATACATATCCGTGTCAAGTGGGACTCTACTAGGCAGTTAATGATGAACGGGGGTACCTGTGTGATGTATGGAAAACGAGTACGTCTTCAACACGAGGTTGAAGAAATGTTCCATGTCCATGTGGGAATGCCGTGGACTAGGATTCCCCCATCGGAGTACTTTACTCCCTCGCGGAACCGCCTCCCTAGCTCTTCTCCAAACTCTACAAAGGTTATGCACATACAGGCGCCTCGAAAATAAAAATAAAAAAAAACCTAGCATGCTCTGAGTCAAACCAAGGATCTCTCACATTACCGTCGGAAGTGAGGGGGATATATCCGTTGGGTATCTTCCCCCCTGGGGATCGGTAGGTGTGGATGTGGAGGCTTTTCCACACGGCCACGTGCCCCAAGATAGGAATTGTTTTGGAAGCTACTAGATGTTTATACAGGCGAGGAACAGAAAACAAGTTGCTCAGATGAGGAGTGTGAAGAGTGCTTTTGTACCAAGTTATGTTATGAGCGATGATGCTTCCACATTTGGAAGGAGGGGGGTAGCAGGCAAGTATTTAAATAGTACACAGGAAATAGGGCTCTATAACGTTAACTACAAAAGTTAGACTAGTATTAGCGGCCTCAATTGTATTCTGGTATTTCCCAAACACCCTGTTCACTGCTTGCCCCATTTTGCATCACCCACATGTCCCTCTTAGTTAATATAAGAGGAGTGGCCGACCGAGGTCATACTGTAGACGGCCCGGTATGTCAAAACATATCTTTAATGGAGGACGGGCAAAGGAATCGTGGTTGTGTTTCGACATCTGGAGTGGGAGCGGCGCTGCGTGTCTACCACATCTCAGACCACTCTACAACCTAATCATCCTTGCTCCCATCTTCAATCTCTCGTTTTACGGAACTTTAGAAATGATATCCGTCTACTTCTGACCAGTGACTACCGCTGCTTCGCTCTGGCGGGGAATAGTTCAATGTCAGTGGCGTGACAACAAAGCCGCCCAGGTCGGAGTAGAGCCTATGGACAACAGACCAATCTTCTAGTGTATATCCCAAGGGCTTTATATCATGGGGTGGCTCTACGGCAGATAGCGCTTCTGCGGGTGGCGCTGCAAGACACAGGTGATTACAAAGGTTACGCACTCCTATGGGCCAGATATGGGCAGAGTCCGGCGAGGGAAACGGTCCATAATAGCATAGTGAGGGAGAAATACAAGACGGAGAGAAATAGGAAATAGAAGAGAGTAAGAAGATAGAGGAGGGGGGGGGAGGGGGGAGGAGAGAAGAGCAAAGAGAAAGAAGGAGAGTATAAAGAAAGAAGAGCGCGGACAACAAAAGATGCTATTTCCCCTGGACGTGCATGTTATAACCCTCGTACAACGCACAGAGTAATACACTTACGCTTCTGTTCCTAACACCAAAGGCAAACAATAAGTAAGCGTATATCCTGTCAAAGATGTGTTGACGGCTGTCTCGCTTTAAGGAGGAGATGAATACAAACAAAACAGCCAAAGTAACGAGAGGACCATCATACAGATCATAGCACGCTCGACAAAACATTTATGATGTGTGATTCTTTATTTTTTGTTAAGATATGCAGATAGAGGGTATCATGAGGGGCTCCGCCCAAATTATGCATAGGGAATAATGGCTGTATCCCTGACCACGTTACCAGCGCCAAAAAGAGAATTTCCCGCCCCATGCGAGCATCCTGACAGTACATGCTCAAAAACTTCAAATATGTCGTGGCCCATTTTTTGAGTCCTCCATCAACGCCAGGGCATCCAAATCGGACCCTCTAAAACCTGTGTGAAACCAAATATCCTACCGACGCACTCCGCCAACCTCCACTTGGTGAGACGTTCTTTCAAATCCGCCGAGCCTTCGCTTCTTGATGCCTCCTTGCCCATTGTCCTCCCCTCCTGTTGAATCTGCAAAGCCATCGTCCGTAAAGCCTTCACCATATCCCTGGAAAGATATATCGGTGTATGTCCTCTTCGCTCCTGCTCGTTCCGGTCTTGGCCTTTGGGAAGTCGCTGATGAATTTCCAGGAAGTGGCGTAGTTGATCTTGGCGGCATTGTCCTGTTTGGAATCCCCTCTGGAGCAACTTTTGCTTTCGATACTTCGTCCGTTCCTAGGTATGCCCTGTACCGCTGAGTCTCTGAAGGGGGCAAAGGTCCAGGGCCCATGGCTGTGAAGGCCTTTGTCAGCAGAGCGTCGAAATCTGGGTTCAGCCCCGTTTGCTCTGTATTGAGCGCCTTGTTCATCTCCTTGCCAGCGACCTTCTGTATCTCGTACTCTTCTTCGGGGAAGGCAAGCAGTTCCGTGAATGCCCCGTCCAACTTCACTGCCTTTGGCTTGCCAGAAATCTGCATCGCCTTGATATGCCCCTCGTACGACTTTCGCAGCTTGTTGATCTTTTCTCCCGTATTGGGGTCATTTCTCGCCACGGATCTTGCCAGGTCGTTTAGCCCGTAGAGCTCGAAAAGGTTTTGTGAACCATGCGGTCGTGACACCTCGTGACCTACCAAGGGATCAGTCATACATTGAGCAAAACTGCAGCTATATTAGAGGAAACCTTACTGCTTTGGCATGAATTAAACAGGGCTTTGCCACTGACGCCGTCGGCGGCTGCAACCACTCCTTTGCCTTGCCGGTTGTGGTTTGATTGTCTGTGTTCGCTCGGTCGCATCGCACCATCGTCCTGGCTGTCAGCCATCATCGCATCTCCGTCGCTATCAATAGTCAAAGACAATGCGACTCCTGCCGTGCCAGCGAGGGCGGGGCCGGGGAAGGGCAGTGGGTTCGTCGCCGATGCCGACAGCTGCGAGTTCTGCTGCGAAATGGTCACAGACGAGGGCGGGGTCATCTCTGAGAGCGGGGCGACGGCGGTCGTGGCAGAGCGTCCATTTGGGCGAGAACTCATCGACGTGTACGGCGGCGAGGTGGGGGTGTTGGGGTGGACAATGGGCGACGCTTTTGTCTGGTCACCGGGCTTGGCGCCTTGATAGGGCGGAGAGTGGAAGGGCGAGAATGATCCCGTCGTGCGCTGTCGCTTGGAGATATGATCCGACATAGGGGCCGCGCCGTCTGTCGAGGCAGATGCTGGAGCACGGGCGCAGGAGCGAGGCGCGCGTGGAGGCGGTCGAGGTCGAGGTCGAGGGCAGGAGGCGGGTGAAGGCGCTCAGCGAGGCGGTCGCCCGCGGCAGCTGGAGAGGCGGGCGCTCAGGCAATGCGCATTCGAGAAGGGCGGTTGGCAGTGGTCTGCGGGCGACCGTGTGCGTGTGGAGGGCGTGGAGGGTGCGGGCGGGGTGCTGGCGGGTGCGTGGGCGGCGATGGGGGTGGTGGTGGAGTCTGGTGGTGGTGTGTGAAGAGGAATGAGAGCGGACCCTTCTGGTTGGGGCTCACAGCAGGCCTTGGCAGAGCCATCTCTGCCGACAACGCCGGGCCGGCTCTTGGCGCGTCGCTCCCGATGTTCTGTTTCTGCGCCCATCCCAGCCAGCACTGCTCGCTGTCTCGACGCAGACAAGAGCCCAAGAGCCCTGGAGCCCTGCAAACACACGCCCGCGCCCGGGCTGCCCAATGTCTGGACTGCCCTGCACCGGCCACGATGGACGGCGCCGCCGCCAGCACATTGACTGCGCAAACTTCGCGTCCCGCTGCTGAGCCAGCGACGACCACGACCACGGCGACAGCGAATGCGCCCAGGATCCAGCAGCCCACGCCGCAAGCCCTGCCGTCGCGCTCGGGGCCCAGCTCGATCCTGGTGTCCCCGCGACAGAAGGGAAATCCAATCCTCAATGGCGTGCGCGCCGTCGCATGGGAGTACTCGGATATTCCAGCAGACTACGTGCTCGGTGCTACCACGTGCGCGCTGTTCCTGTCGCTCAAGTACCACCGCCTGCACCCAGAGTACATCTACAATCGCATTCGAGACCTGAAGGGCCAATATGGCCTGCGCATTCTGCTCACAATGGTCGACATTGAGAACCACGAAGCGGCGCTGCGGGAGCTGTCCAAGACATCGCTCATCAACAACGTCACCATCATGCTTTGCTGGAGCGCACAGGAAGCCGGCCGCTACTTGGAGTTGTTCAAAACCTTCGAGCACGCCGCCCCAACGAGCATTCGCGCCCAGCAGTCGTCGAGCTACTCCGATAAGCTTGTCGAGTTCATCACGGTCCCACGCAGCATCAATAAGACGGACGCACTGGGCCTGGTTTCAAACTTCGGCAGCATACGCACCGCAGTCAACGCTGGGCCCGAAGAAGTTGGGCTGATTGCTGGCTGGGGAGAAAAGAAGGTCCAGCGCTGGTGTAGCTCTGCAAGAGATCCGTTTAGGATTAAGAAAGCTGCAAAACGGGGCGTCGGTCGTGATGACAGTCGAGCCACGGTATCAAGAGACATTTCTCGGGCGGAGGGTGATGATCTAATAGATATAGATGCGACTACAGGCCCATCCATCCCAACAAGAGCACAAGCCGACACGCGACCCGCCCAACCTCCTGCGGAAGATACCTTTCACCGCCCAGCCGAGGATGAGGAGGAAGCTATGCGCCAGGCAGGGACAGCGGGAAAAGCTGCTCGTACGGCAATCCAGAAGAGCCAAAAGTCTGGCACTGATGGTTCAGGGAAGAGCAAGCAAGGCGAAGAGTTGAGTGAAGGAGTTATGGCGGCATTGAACAAATTACGGCAGCAATAATACTGTGTACGCATTAGAGCTAGCAAAATATACCCTACAGCGTGTTCCAGAAAGCATTATACATTCTTTTCAAGTCCAAGCGTAGGTGCGCAAAGCGGACCTCACTCACTTGCCCCAAGACCATGCTCGCTTAAACTTGCCTAACAACGCGCTACCAGAGTTCATGCCCGTTCCCGCTGTCATCCTCTCTCGACTGCAGCCTGCACACTTAAACAAACTTTCCCACCCCCTCATCGAACAAATCGACATCCCCAGCAGCTGATGCGTGCTCTCTATCATGAGCTTTGCTCAGCTTCCTACGGAGCTGCAAATCGAGATATTCGGCTACCTTGAACGTCTCGATCTCAAGGCGGCGCGAGGTGTTTCTAGGAAATTCCGTGATCACACGTCTCCCAGTCTATTCCAAAATGTGGTTGCATGCGCCAGGTACAAAGCACTCAGTGCCATGCAGAAAGTCTCTCTGCATCCCGTCTACCAAACCTACGTCAAGGAACTGATCTTTGACGGGTCTGTATATGATTCAGCTCTTGCCAGCAGGTTCGAGCGTTATCAAGCACAAGCGGATCAGTGTGATGCAATCAGTACAGGGTTTCGCTGGGAAAACATGGCCAGGTATGCCATCCTTTCACGTCCGATTCCATCATAGACATGCAGATTAATTGAAATATAGATACAAGCGCTATCAACTCCTTTATCGAGAACAAGAGGATATGCGGACTGGAGGTATTCTGTTTCAAGAAGTTTCACGGGCTCTTGAGTCTATGACAAAGGTATCTTCGCTCGTCTATTCTCCCGGACCTCGGAATATACCAATAGAAGCCAAAGACATGAAAGACATTCTTCCACGAGGCGCTGGTAAAAGGTGGGGATTGGAGGCTGAGTCCTCCTACGCATCCTTTCTTGACTCGTGTCAGCACGGTATCCACCATGTCATTGGAGCAATCTATGCTTCTCAATACTCTAGAATTCGTGAGTTTCGCGTCGAGGCACCCGGAGTGCCAGCAACTGGTACCGAATTCACGATTTTTGTCTTCGATTTCGCGGATCAACAGCACTTGGAAGCCGGCCGGTACTTTTTCCGTCAATTACACAGGTTGAAGATGAATATTTCTCTTCGGCATCCTGGGACACTCGACAATGCTATCAATGGAAACGCCTTGCCCCATCCAAGCTCTGCTAGCAGCCTAACACAAGTCTCCAATCTTTCTACACTTCTTCTTGAAGCCAAAGACCTACGGGAATTGTCTTTCCATCTCACCCATTGGCAACCTTCTGCACATCACATGTACGGTCACCTGAATCCACACCCTCAGCGGATGTTCATTGACCTCGGTCTTAACGCGAGATGGCATAAACTACGCTCACTTAGTCTTGGGGGCATCCATGCGACGGAGGAAGAATTGATGCAGCTGATAACACGACATAGAGAGACGCTCAAAGATGTTGAATTCAGCCACTGCAGTCTCTTTTCAGGCTTGTGGGCGAATATTGTGGACGAAGTCATTCATAGCACGTCAATATTTCCATTCTCTCTCAAGCGAGTCAATGAAGCAGTCATTGAACAGCGAAATTTTCAGGATTTGACGGCTGAAGAGATGGAACATTGGCAATACGAGGGAACCTTGATGCTGAATTCGGGGGGGCTGCGATACTTTGTATGTTGGTTTCGGATTTGACGAAACTACTGCTAACACTATTAGGACGAGCCTTACGGGAAAACAGTGTATTCGAGCCAACGTTTGTCTACAGAGGAAAACTAAAGCACTCGTATATACCATTACACGCTGTATTTCTATCTTCCGGTTTCATAAAGACTCTAGGCTGGTGTGACCGTACCTATACTCATTCAATATTTGAAAAGATGCCGATGTCTCCCTGTTTGATTGATATGTGAATTGAAGCTCTAGGTTCCTCGACTCACCGTTGCACAAAAGCACGCATAGGTTTGCGTCATAAGTAGAAAAACTATCTCTTTCCCTCTATGACATCTGCCAATGTTCCATAGCCAAAAAAAAAAAGGGCATTGCAACCTGTCAGCACGACAAATTCTTGTTATTGTCTTAGCAAGGACATAGAGACAAAGTAAAACAGTTGCCTATTTGTTAACAATTCCCAACTTCCCTACTAGCTGGTCAATTTCCGTTAATCCCGAACTAATCGCAATAAGATAGTATTACAAAACTTAGGAGGGCTCCGGTCTATTCTATTTTTACGCAGGATTCCGTCGCTTAGATCCATCTAAGACATCGGCACATGAAGGTCAACGTAAGCAGTCCCAAATTGTCGAATAACCTCAGCCTTGTCGCCAATCGATAACGGTGGTCAAACAATCCTTGTTGCTAATATTTCGACAAGCCGGACACGTCGTACCGCACCCGCCATTGTGGTCCGTAAAGGCCTAAAAACAGACACCGCCTATTTCTTCGCTTTACCCGCGGTTCTTGTTGTTTGTTGACCTACCGGACTACCGGTGAGAAGCAAGACATGGTCGTACCCGCCGTGGCAAGAATCCATCTGATTTGAAATTCGACCGAACTCAATATGAGGTATGCATAGTGAGCATCACTCGCCAACACTAAGACATATTTTATCCTACACATAATCCAATCTGGCAGTTAGAACAGGGCAGCGTATAGCCAAACTGACCTTTCTAACTTCTGCCTGGAACCGACTCCCTGTCTCACTGTAAATAACAACTTTGTAGTTGGTTCTTTAGACCTGAGCGTGATACGGAAATAAACATCTATCTAGTCAAACAGGAATATGAGATCCGCTAAAACAAACACAGTGACTAATTAAACGAAGCATTGCGACGACAATCTCGTATCACCGCGTCTTAAAATTTGTTCTAACTTCAAATGTTTGGATTGCAAATTTAACTTCGTTCCCTCAATGACTGTCTGAGACAGGTCGTCGTTGTGTACGGGCTTTAATTTCCCCCCATGGGGGCGACCACGTCACGTTATTTCCCGATCCTGAGCAATTGCGTACCGGTCCTCCCCGTCTCAGTATACTCTCCGCGAAATATATTGTGCTTCTCGCCCGCGCCTCTACGCCCCGCGGCAAAGGACTTGAATTCGGTAGTCAATCACATGGGACTGTGACCTATCCCGAAGGATTCAAGTCGTGGCAATTCTATATCGGTCCCGCGGGATGCGGAGAACTCATGACTCAGCTTGGAAGTTGGGCGCATGCGAATATGGTCGTGGAAGAGGAAAGCTGAGAATGAGACGCGTTCCACATCATTGGGGACTCGAGATGACGCTGGTGACAGTGGGTGCCTGATTGCCTGGGGTATGATGAGTGATACAATACAATGGTTGGAGTCCTGTTCTTGTTGTATACCGGTGCCTCTCCTCTATTATGTCCCAGATTTTCTATTGTTATATCGCCGCTCCTCTACTCAGGTAGTTGCCTGTCAGTTTAGCGCCCCTACAAAAGAAGCTTCCTTTTTCCTCGACACATACGACACCAAGTATAATCCTGACAACGACTCAGCTTATTTCCAACCACTTACGGCAACTACACCATTATTCAGACTCAGACAAGCAGTCTCGCACTCGATCTGCCGTCCCCCTTCTGGCAACCTGCAGTCCCAAAAGTCAAAATGTACCCTCGGCATGACCAAGACCATAGCCGCCACGAACAGAAAAACCAAGGCCACGATCGACCTGTCTCCACCTCGGGCTATGCCAATATATCTGTAAGTTTCTTTCAGCCCTTGACATCGACAAGCAATTCTGACATTCCTTAGACTGCAAACCACAACCACAATGGAACCCGTCACTCTTCGCCTTACTACCAAACACCTCCCAATGGCTCAGCACACGCTTCCTCTTCATCATCGCAACATCATCCATATCAACAGCAACCCCCACCCCAGTCATGGCACTCCGTTTCCCGACCGTGGGATACTATGAATCCAGAAGTCCATCAAGCGATGCAAGCCCCAGCCCTGAATCCTACTCCCCATCAACAGCACCACCACCAGTACCCTCACGGCCACACTCCAACGGGCCAACCCTACCAACCCGCAAACCGCAACCCACAATACCAAGGCAGTCCATCAAGTGCACCACAACACAGATTGACGTCGTCGAGTCTCCAACAGGTAGACACGGGCCGTGCGCCACCGTCTAGAGTAGCGCTCTGGATGAACGAGGATCAGCGGGTTGGTGGGTGGAACGGGGTGGGGTACGTGAGGGGGGAGGATGAGGACCGAAGGGCTGGTAGAGATTCATGATGTGTTTTGGTGATTATGAGTTTTGGCTGTTTACAGGCAACGGAGACTTGATGATTATGAAGGGAGAAGAGAGGGGAGAGAAGGGGAGGGTTATATGTGAGAAGGTAGTGGAATGTCAGACATGCTCTGTCGATTGGGGGCGTTTATAGGAAGGCTGTGTATGCACAGGCATCATCGACTGTTTGAATTCTCTTAGCAATGGCGATGCGATTTTGGGTATTGCTGACAGCGAATTGGTGGTGTTAGTGCTTGGGGGCCGATGCGACCTCTCCGAGGCGGCTATCGCTGGCTTACGGCTGAGTCGTGCCCTTGGGCTCGTACAAGGCTGAGGCCGAATGTGAACAGCAACAAGGCCGAGATCGGACGTCACTATTTCTGTGGCATTTAATACAGGACTTGAACTACATCGAGCTTCCGATGTCCTATTTTCGCATGCAAAATTCAATCGATCTAATATATAATATCAGTTTAACAACTATCTACGTATAGATCTAGTTACAAGATCGTAAGCAATGCATAGTTCCTTCTTGTAGATACGGTAGGCTGGCATAACATCAGCCTTATGTTTTACACTGTTGCCAGCATTGTGTTGGGAGTCGATAAGGACCAATGAAGACTGTAAAGAGTCGAGGCAGACTCGCATGTCAGCTGGCATTGCTGTGGGACTGACGTTTGACAGATTTTTGGGGGAAATGGTGCATGTGCAGTCGCCCTGGAGGACTCAGTGCTGATTATTGGGTTACTACACTAGTCTTGTTTTGGAGTTTGGAATATTTGAACTTGACTTTGAACATGGACCAGGCGAAATTGTTTCGCCAAGGACGCTAAATTGTCGTCCTTCTCATAAATTAAATGCACACAATAATACTAATCCTAGTCCTGCAGGATTGAGCTCCAAGAGGGAAAAGGGCAAGAGATTGAGGCTTCAGGGCTTCCAGGCCTGACATCCGATTGGATACTAGTATAGCTGTACATTGATTCACCGAAAAAAGGAATAACAGAGCTCCGGAATATGAGGATGATGTGGAGGACAAGCGATTCGCCTTGATCTGGACCGCGCTCTGGATGCGGGACGGGAGGAATTCCAAACGCCCGGATCAGCTGGTGGAGCGAGCAAGACCCAAAAGCGGGGGCATGTCTGTCCGTGCGGCTATCTTGTTTGGACGACACTCGATGCTGCCCACGAAGAGTTTATCCTTTGCACTTTTGTAGTTACGCCTTTTTCAATGCGGAGTGATGATTGAGGAGGACTAGGAGGCCGCACAGATCGACGGCGGACACAATGCGGAAGGAAAGAGGCAACCGGGCGCTAATTTCAGGCAATGAGACACCTTTTGCAGAGGCCGCCCCCATGACGTCAACGAAGACTTGGTTCTTTTTCACATGGTTGATTTGGCCAAGACCGAGACTAGTACATATCATTCCCGGAGGACTGGAGGGCGCAAAGTAGTGTGGGGGGGGGGGGGGCACGAGGTCCGACTTCCCGCTATCCCCCAGCCGAGTCCTCGAGTGTGACAATCGGATGGCCTTGCCTTATCATTTACGCGGGATGTGGGTCATGCGTGACACGATTAATATTGGGTTAGATGAGCAAGAGCCTTGAAAGAATTTTAGCAACAGCACTGAAACCCCCAAAGGATCTCTCATCCAGCCCCAGTGTTGTCCCCCTTGGGCCGCACAGCAAAAATTTCTCCTTATGTATACCGATCCAAGGAATACACCCGGAAGCCTAGTTTGTGTTAGTGAGGCTGAGTAGATTACTTTGCACGGATTTGAAAGCCTTAGAAGGGGTGTCGGGCTGTACTGAGGTGTTTACCGCCTAGCAGTTGCTCCCAACGAGGCGCTTGATAGTCTTTATTACTTCCTCCTCATTTGTACAGCCTTGCTACTCATTTCTTCTCGACTCGCGAGTCTGCCTTGCGAGTAAGCCCAACCCATTGTGTAACTCAGATTGGCAAGATCTGTGGGCTGAGTCCGCACCTGAGATTCGGCCCCATGATGGGGCCGAAGTCCTTAGAGCCCTGCTGCGCCTCGAGAGACTTCCTGGATATATGATTGATATAGTCCTATCTTCATTTTGAAAGAAGGTTTTGCGCAGTGCCTACAATATTCGCAACACTCCCCATTTTGGAGGAGACTTATTGCCAACTCTTTCTAGAGTTTCGTTGACCGGTCAAACTTAATCTCTGTCGCAGGGATAGGAACACATTACCATCGACCTATTCCTCCAGAACACTCGAGTGCTTGCTAAGCAGCTCCCGCACGGAAACTCGCACATATCGCCTATTGTCAGTACCTTGCTTATTCGCAACTGATGGTCCTTTCGGGACGCCGAGTGTGCGCGCTTCGCTTTGGAACTAGCTATGCCTTCTGTCACCGCATCCCGAATAGGGACGCCATATGCACAACTTCGACATGGTCCACTCCACGCACATTTCGATCACATCCGGTGAACAACTCCGCATCTAATCGCCCACCAGTCCCGACAATGGGCCTGTGAGAGGCTGCCGCTAAAGTTGTAGGCAATTGAATTGTACTTCCTCGGGTGAGTGCGCCATGATTCCTCCTGACTTCTCATTGCACAGCTAACAAGGTTTTCAGGCAACAACGAGGCAACGACACGCGGTCTAGCAAAACCCCACAGTCCCAACCCAATCCACCTGTCAGCTGTCTAGATTCTCGCGAGCCCGCGCGTGTCCTTTGCAATACCGAGACGGGGCGACCATACAGATCGGCCGACTCAAAAAGCCGTCCCGGAGTCCCGCGGCTTCTTGGAGAGATACACCTGTGCCACGTTCGCCCTTCGCCCTAATTCAGGCGAATAAAAAAACCGGCTTCAACACTATGTTGAGAGGGCCATGGCGCCAGTCCTCCATTTGCACGTCGAGCCAGTCACCACGGGTCAGAGGAGATGGGATTGCGTGGTCAGTGACCGTACGGGGTAGATTAATTCTCCACTTCCTTCTCGCATTTGCCCAAGTCCACCAGGACATGCAGTGCGTCTTGGTATGAAGATGACTACCGGCTGTTTCCTTCCAGGTTAGAAGAGATAAAGTCCTCCATTCTCGCTACGGTGAGCTTCAGATATCTTTGGACAGGCTCCCAGAGTAATAGACATCATGCGCTTGTTATTCGAAAGACAAAATCGCTGGAGATTCGAGTCCGTACGATCCCTTCCTCCCCTTTGTCCAATAGGAGATCTTTACTAACCTAGGATAGACTTACGTTCTCTAGACACGAGACAACCGCTGGTACTCACGGCACGCACCCTTCTAGCACCCAGACACCCGCTGTTCCCTTCGTCGTTGCAGCAACAGCATTACTCGGCGGGTCCGAATTGAAGAAGAATTTTATTCGCTTGAGCTCTCGTAGCTCTCAGCACGTTCATTCGACGCCCTCACACAACCGATCCTCACGCTTCAAGATGTTTGCGCCATCATTCCGCGCGCAAACTGCCAACCATCCGTACAGCAAGCAGCACGAATCTTACGAGCTCCCAGTATCACCTTCCGAGCTTCCAGGATCTCAAATAGTCTATGAACTTGGTGGCCGCGAACTCAATCTTGCCTATGAACAATCACCCTACTCGGTTCCTGAACCCCTTCATGTTCAGCACCGTCAGTCAATGATGTATGTGCCAAGGAGCCCACCTCAAGTGCCGATGGTAATGACGGATCAAATGTACACCCAACCTTCCCTGTCTCACCAATTCACGTCAAACTCTGGCTCACCAGATTTGTCTCCGATCCGAAACAGGACCGAGTCGATAACAAGCTCAAATCGAGCGTCAGTACTCGTTACGACGAATGAGTTCACTGCTCATTCCAATGCGCTACACTCTATATCAACTTACGCCTCTCCGACGGTTTCGCCAGTCAGTCGCACTCACTTGGACAACCAAGATCATCCACAAGAAAAATACGTTGCTGAACAGAACAGCGTAAGAGAACATCGTGAAAGCTCTTTCTCGGATTTGCTGTGTCGTCCGCTGCATCTTGTTACCCATTCGAGTGGATACAAACATGGGGTCGAATCGCTCAACAACTTCCAAAGCTTGCCTACTCCACCGAATGGCTCACCGACAGACTCTGATCATTCATCTGATTCACATGAGCCCCAATGTCAACCTTCAGTCTTTCCTAGGGGCAACGAATATTTGCCCCCTTCACAACCTACTGGTTTCGCGTTACAAAATTCTAGGGATGCCTTCCAAACTAACCACATCAATCACTTCGGGGCGTCTGCATCCTGGGATCAAGACTACGATTGTACACCTCAACATCAATCCCAACACCAGTTCCAACACCAGTCCCAAGATCAGTTCCAACATCACCATACCCATTACCAGTATGAGCCCAACTCGCTCACAATGTCGGTGTATTACAGCAGCAACCCGCCACAAAACTTTGATGGTACATTGCCATCCTTCAGCCCTGGATCCGAGCCTTATTCGCCAGAATATGAATCCCGAACAGGCCAAGACCAAACCGAAGAAAACTCCGAGGCGCCGCTGACAAAAAAGAAAAGAAAGACAGCGAAGTTAAGTTCCCTCATCGATAAGTGTGTACAATCTCGGCCTCCACTACCATGTCAGGTTTGCAAAATGGAGTTCCACGGACTGTACCAAAAGGGAAATCTAGAGCGGCACTTCAGACAGAAGCACTCTCAACCAGAAGTTAAGAAGATTTACCAGTGTCGGGAATGTGTTCTTACGTACAAGAGGGCCGACGCGAAGCGGAAGCATGAATGGAAGAAACACCGTATTCTAGATGCGAAGCCTGCAAAGAGACGGGAGAAGAATGTGAACGCAATCGAGCTGGAAGCATGAGAGATGAGACTTAGGTAACTGTGAGCGCCGTAAAGAGCACGTAGCGATTTTGAGAAGAGAACTCTGCTTTGCGAGGGATTAAAGTGGTGGATTTCCTTTTGGATCTTGCTGGTCGATCTGGGATGCCTCCTAACACTGTCGACGACCCTGGTACTTGGTCAGACATGCTCGCCGGACGAAATCACGTTTATTAATTGTAAATATTGAACATTTTTATGACTTTGGGGTAGCGGTCGGACTGGAAGCCGAAGAGGAGGTAATGGTAATGACTTTAGGATATCTTTGGGCGGATTTAATGGCCCTTGGCTACGAAAATACTTTTTTAAGAATGATTGAGGCTTTGTATTTTGAAAAAGTGATGTACATACATTCCAAGCTGAAAATATTCTAGTGATAAATATAGGACTGAGTTATGCAGAAGGCACTGTTGCAATCAAAAGCAAAAATTACAACTGTTCTAGTAGTACTTGGCACAAACAACCTTCGAAGACACAAGCTGATCTAGAAACGAGCTTCCGAAAATGTCATCACCATACCTCTGATTAATATGAGATTCCTTCAGGACTGAGTAGGATTCGCAGCAGTTCTTGAAAATTGACTTTACACTCCGGGACTCTGGACCTCGGCTTGTGGTTTTCATCGGCGAAATCAGTTCCCTTTGCGGCATCACTGCCTATTCATCAAGAAAAGAGGTAAACGTGTCCAAACCACTACGTCGCTTTAAGCTATGCGGCTCTTCAAACGAGAAAGGATAACCTTGCATATTGCATAGAGGCTTAGAGCTTGTGATTCAGCCCCGCAGTGGGCCATAAGGGCGCAGGGCGCAGGGCGTAGGGCGCAATTTCATGCGTACAGTGAGAGCCCAACAACAGGGCGAGCATGGTGCACTTGCCCTGAGTTTGTGAAGGGATAGCCCTTGTTACTTGGGCTTGTGAACGACTCTTTCGGAAGGAAGGAATTTGCCCTAGGGAAGGAGTGAGGAAGGGTCCTTTATGTGCTTGGATCAAGGGAATTACGGAGCTGAGGGATACAAGTTGTGTTTGTCTGAGCGAATCATGGAGAAGAAGGGTAAGTTCAAAGTGGAGGACAAAGGCGGTGTGAAGTGTGACGACGCAGAAGGCGCAGTGCTGGTGCTACGAGCCATGTCAAGTGGTGCACAAGATGCGAGACTTTGTTATCGGAATGATAACCGAATAGGGAAGGTTCTTTCTTTCAGATGAGGCTCTGCTACTTCTTTCGGTGCATGGACGGCGAATGAAAGGGCATTATTGAATGAGTGGAAGTCGTGTAATGTAAGCCGGACACGTACTGGGACAAGGGTAACTTCCAACTAGTCGCGTGACGAACGTCAGTGAGGATGGATTTTGTGATTTTACGCTTCCGCATCATGGCTGAACTAGTCTTTCAGAGATATCCTCTATGAGACGGTTTTGTGGGTTTCAACCTCGCTGGGCAGGGGTGTGGTTAGAGGCGTATATGCTATTACCCCTTGCATAGTACAGCCGCTCCGCACAATTGTGTATACTAAGGTAGTGTATACACACTTTTGCGTTAGTCCTGAACTTGTAGACGAAGAGAGAAAAGATTGGGCTGGATGTAGTATTGATCAAGACACTTGCATGCTCACCGAGGAAGGATCCAAGACCCCTTAGGGTGTTGGGGAAAAGGGGCTGTTCCTTAATGTCTAGGATGACTTCCGGTGAGCGACAGACGACCAAGGGAATGATATTGATATCATGCAAGATTTTTAATTGCACAAGTCTTTGAAGAATCGATCTTTTTCATTGATGTCCCACTGCTGCCACATGTTGCCAATTTGAAACTCATCGTTTCAGCTTTGTAGCAAATAAGATCGACTGCTTGATAGTATTCTCTGGGTGTGAGGTTCGCGCTTGAATTTGTCCTCCTTCCGCCTAGCACAACTTTACATCCTGTTCTATCTTGCAAATTCTCAAAAGGATGTATACTTTCAGTCTGTTCTATCTTATGTCGCTGCCTCCGTCGATCTTATACGTATACTCCATCTCTTAAGTAAAAAGAACAAGGTGAAGTAGAACCGAATGGATCCTCTTAAACTATCTTAGAGAGCTAAGATAACTAGCAATAAGATTCTATAATTGCGATTGAGAGTAGCGACGCCTTCATCATTTGTTAGACAGCCCCCGGCGTCTCGACAGCTATTGCGCCTACCTCTCCCAACCATCCAACTAATTTCAACTTCTTAGAGCGGAACCTCCATCTAGTTTTGAGGTTGAGAACCTCAGCTAATAAGAATAGTCTCACTTTGCCTGACACATTATATTTGTAGCCATCCACTTCGCGGCCTCAAGATACCATACAATGAAATGTTCCCGAGGACTAAACTCCTCTTTAAAGAACCGCACAACAGCTTCAGGTAGCCTGTATTGGTGGCGACTCCTGGATTAAAATGCGGGATTATGGAAACGTACCGTTATATCTTTATGATTCATAAAGTTCCAAGCCCGACTCTGGTATTTCTCGTATAGATTGTTCAAAATCATGTAGTAGCGTTCACTGGCAGCTGCAATGGTTGCGGAAGTGAGAGGATAGATGTGCGCCCCGGAGGTATTGTCTTTGGTTTCGGGCTGTGGTGATGTAGATTGAGGGCCATATGTACTACGGATATGTTTGAATATGTCCGATAGCCATACTATTGAAGTAAACCAATAGCATTATCTTCAATGAAAAACGAGTTTATGAATTCTTACATGCTAACGCCCTCCATTAAGAATCTAGTGATGATTATCTACTTCGGCGTTACACCGCATTTCTAAGTTAATAAAGCGAAAGAGGCTATGGATAGGATTTTCCAATACCCTTACGCCCGGCGTTGAATCCAGTTTGAAAGTCTTTGGCGAGGAGATGCGGGGTTGTAGTGATGGATCTGTAGTCCTGTGCCCATGCCGTTGATATTGGGGATGATAGTTACCCGTTATATGATATAGACAGCGTCTTTGATGCCAGCCCGCTGCGATGATCCGTCTTGAAGTCCTACTAATAATGATGGCATTGCACTTTATGTAGTTAGTTAGTTTATATGAGATTCCGGCGATGTAACGTGGGTGAGCTGTTCTTTCTTAGAATAGAGAATGTGTTTAAGCCAAAGACAAAGAAATAAGAAATAGAAGGGGGTAAACACAACTAGAGAATAGGAGCGAAGTGTGACTGTTGAACAGATCCAATTCTGGTTGTCCTCCCGAATTCTCCAAATGCCCGATGGCCGATTGCCGACCCAATGCTAATATACGTCAAATTTATGCCCTGCACTACATCTGTTGATAGTGTTTATCGCACTACAAATCTCAGATGCGTGTTTGGAGATGTTTACATGTAGTTAGTCTGGTAGGAATGATTTGGTGTCCATAAGAGTCTGGGTTGATTTCAGTACAATGGCAAGTAGGGAAAGCTGATCATAATCACGCTGATTGTGAGGGACAAATCGCAATGTAGGAGTCAATGGATGTTCTCTGTTAATGAGATAAACCAACTAGTATGGTTTCTTCATTCTGATTTTTAAATATGAACTATATCTCGAGGAACGTCTGTCCTCACCGATGCCATGTTCACTACGTGCCTACTACTGTTCAACCCCACTCGCGACAATTGCACTTCTCGTAAGAGACTAAAAGGACAATCACGCGGCCTATTGAGGTTCCACAGGATCCAGTCTAGACTCTACAGGGATTGTACTTCCACCAATACCAAAATGGATCTTGTGCCATCTGTTCGCTTGTTATGTCCATAAGCCGTATAAGGCGCGGCCGTACATTCATCAACCTAATATGGGTCAGCGCCATTCGGAGGCGTCTACGCGGGTGGAGAGGTTCCGACAACATGGCACGAGTCACGAGCATGAGGGCTAGAACTCCCCACATTGATTGTTGGGTTCTCGTTAGATCCCGGAAGCCGGTGGTATGTTAGGATTCCATCATCTTCACCTCGTTGTCTTCGTGGGGCAGTCCGAACGGCTGCTCATTTGATATGGAATTAGCGAAGCGTTGATCAGTCGTTGATCAAATGAATGTTCCAATTGAAGAAAAACCGAAGAGCCTCACGACTTGTAGCTCTTGATCATTTCCCTTGGCTAATGAGCCGATCCCTAGTGCTGCAACTCTTTATCTACAGCGTATTTCCACCTATGAGGGAACATTGCCAGCAATCTACCTCCCCATAACCTAGCTCTTGCCACAGGACAAACGGATCAGTCCTGTCCTATACCGTACCTTTGGATCTGTTAAAAGGTAGTGTTAGCAGTATCTTAGCCCCTGCAATGTTCCCTTGTAGGTGACAGCCTGCTGTAGATTCCGATACAAGCATCACTTCGTCGTTGCCGAGCTTGTGTGAGGCACGATTCAGCTGTCCGAGCAGGCGGGCGATAGCACTCGCGTGGTATCACTTACTTTAGCTGTTGGCGGCCCGTTCCTTTAGAGCGTGCATTCAGTTGGATGCATGCGATATTGCGCAAGACACTGGTGCCCAATGCTTTCGCCAGCTCTTTAAGATGAGGCTCAACTCAATCTTGTTATCGCGCATTCGTTCAGCTCACAATCAGTCACGATTTGAAGCTTCCGTCTTGACTGGTGGGGATCAACCCCGCTTGCTCAGCAGATAGGACGAGATGCAGGTTAAGCGGGAATGATCGAGCGTGTCGGGTGGTGGCATTTGACACGCATGTAGGTTGGCGTGGCGGGGGTGCGCAACCTCAACATGCGGGCGTTTATTGAACTTGGCTTTGCATTGTCTTGGCATCCCTATACGTGCTTGATCACACATGGTTCGGCTGTTGATCAAGTGGGGACCAGCCCGCACAGCTTTAATGTGCTCCCGAAGGCGGGTATCCTCTTGCGTCAACAGCAGGGCCGTTCGTTTCGACTGTTACTAGAAACGTGCAAGATCTTCAAGCCTCGTCGGCCTTGCGCATTATCATTCGTGAGAAGCATTTCCCGTGAGAGCAGTTCGCAGATCCCCGCGACCTAGCCGCGCGAGATCGCTTCCCCAGGTCACCTGTAACTTTTGTTTTTACAAACTAGTAGATTGCGCAACATCGACTGCGGTAGTAGCACGCCTCAGCCTGCAGTTAGACGGCATCTGGCCCGGGTTAGATCGCCTCGCCAAATCCTAATGACCAGGAAGAAAAGGCGGGTGGTGTTCACGCTTGACTACCTCAACATGGAGAACGAGGTACGGATGATAGAGTCAAAGGCTTAATGAAGCCTCGAGCGCCGAAACTGAGATAGAAGGCAGCATTCTCGCCATAGGTCGGATGTCCGCTAAAGACCCATATTCATCACCCTATTTCAATAGCAGCGCCAGTTGTTCTCCTCTCCGAATCAGGCGCTTCCACTCATCCCTGCACAGACAGCCACAGAAAAGTCACATGGTCTTGACGTGCATCTTCCTTCCCTTGCCGCATGAAGCGTTCCCCCTCTTTCAAGTGGCTCGCGTTGACAATTTCTTCAAGCTGAGAAACGACGATTACCTTCGTCCCACAGTCTGGCACACTAAATTAATAAACTGATTTACAGCTGCATATGCACAAATGCTGATAGTGAGCTGATGAGAGAACCTATATCCAGTACCTTAGATCGGGAGCCAATTAGTTTATCCGCACATGCTCTCGTTCAATCGCTTAGAGATGTGCGAGGCGGAACAAGGTGCATTGATATCTAGCCCTCGTCGCGCAGTGGCTCTTAGACACGGAACGATCCATCTTGCCGAGCCGTCTTAGAAGAGGCGCAAACCACCTGCAGCCGTCGCATCATGCACACAGCTACGTAGGTGGGTGGAGAAGGTGGTGGGGGATGTGAAATGAGTGGCCCAACTAGGGTTATGGATTAGAATATTCTATAAGCAGAGGATGTAATGGACAATTGCTTTTTCCTCGAGTCCATGTTACCTTTCCGTTGTCGGTTCATCTGGAAGTTTTGAAATGGAATTGTCAGCTCGAGTTTTAGCTGAGCTCCCATCGACGCCTTCAAAGCCTATTTTCGTCCCTCGCAGGCAATCAAGCTCTCGGGCTCACCATGCATTACGCCTGCGTGGAGGATTCCGTCCAAGGCGTAATGGATCTTGATCTTGTTGATTTATGGTGGTCAGCGTAGCTGATGACCGACCAGACTTATAGTCATAGACACAGCCACCCGAGACAGCGCATCGCCATCTCCCCTCGATCTGCCTTACATTCACAGCGCTACGTCGCCCTACAACGATGGTCGCCTCCGCAGGTGTATCTTCCGAGCCGTGGTATATTGCACCGAAAGGAAAGATCGGAATGGCTTTGTCTGACAGGGATGGAGTCGTGACAGAGATAGCAGGCTGGCTCTGTGTCGGCTCGTTTCCACGCTTTACAAGTGCCAACATGGCGTCGGACCGTTGGTCTGGGATACTCCTTACTCGAGGGTATCAGCATGAGCGACTTCTACACAGATCCCAGATGAATTTATGGTCTGGCGTCAACGAAACGCTCGAGGGAGCTCGACCGGGGCTCTCGGCAGTCCTCCGTCCTGTACGAGCGGCGGGCTGGTCATGGCGCCAAAGTCCAACACCCTACAAGCGACTCCACGAGTGCACAAGCACACCGCCAAATAGACGCATCCTAAAACAAATAGAATCAAGGGACAACCTTTCGCGATCAAAAGAAGCTCAGCCTAGCCCTCGTCTTAGGTGGTCACGACTACACCGCTGCTATCGTTGACCCCCTGGTCGTTCCAGTTTCGGGAACGTTCCGAACGCACTGTAAAAACAGTGAGGCTGTTATTAACGTGGGCTGCAAGCTCCAGGGTAGGGTCAGGAGATCATCAGTATGGCGCTGTCGTTTTCAAGGGCCATCCTGTTCACCTAACCATTTACCAGTTCGCGGTTTTCGGGCGGGGGTAGTGATCTCACGAGCGCTAAGCCGTCCTGGCTTCCTCGACTCTTCGCTGAACAGTTCCACACTTACAACAACACCCTCCTGGACCTTCCGGTATCAACACGTATTGCTGTGTCCTCCGCCTTTCTTTAAGAGGGACCTCATCCCGGCAGTGTCGGTGGGCGCACCTCGCGGTTTTCCACTCAGCCTTCCCACATTGCGCCAGCAAAGCGTTATCCTCATCGCGCTTCCATCCACCATCCACACCAGCCCCCAATAGCAGAGACTATCCATCTCACAGATTCTCTTTTTTTTTCGATCCAAGCTCTTGCATCCACTGGTCTATTCTCCTGGCAACGAAGCGAAGCGTCGACTACCAGCGGTCGTGAATTCAGACGGGAAAGGTGTAGCAGGGCCACTGTTCGCCCTCATATTTTTTCCGACGACACAACCCTGAACTCAACGGCAGCTCTTCTAAATCTTCCTCTATCTCTTCCTTGTTACAAAGATGGCTCCTAGGTACGATGGTCCAGTAGAGAATGGCGGCCTCCAATTCGATGACAACCCGGCGTACTCCGACTCCCCTTCAACTCAAAGCGATACGCAAAACCAAGGTCATCCTATGCTGGACGAAGTCCGTTGGTCGAACCCAGGTCAAGGCCCCGCGAACGGTTCCATGTCCTGGTTTGACAATTTTCCAGTCGTACCGCCCGCCGCGGAAGATCGCCACCCTAATGAGCTCGAGGGAGTTAATCAGTTTCATGAGAGCTTGTACACAATACCTCCGATCGGTTCCTCCTATTATTTGACGGTCGGAGCAAACGATGGGCCCTCTCAAACTCTTCTTAGCAATAGTAGAGAAGAACTGATGCCATACCTGCTAGAGGGAGCGCGGTCAACAGGCCCTCAGCAAGAATGTGTCGCGTCCTACAGCACACCTCATATCCCAAATGGCGCATTTATCCGAGGCAATGGACCTTGTGAAATTCCATTCCGAGGACAGGATGTCCAGAACACGGATTACTTCTCAGGTTATCCCAGCGGCCATATTTCCCAGCCCGACGCAAACACCTTCTCGAACGGTGACTCCTTGATGAGTTTGAATATAGCAATGCACAATGTTCAGCCTCCTCCCCACTATTCCCCATTGCCACAAACACCTCTTGGAAATCTGGCTCCATTCCCGGAACCGTGGTCGACAGAGTGTCCTCGGGCAGATATGCTAAGCACAATGAACCTCCCTCGTCAAGGGGTGGTAGCAATAGACGGGACCTCCTCAAAGCAGGCGGGTAGTCGAAAGGGATCCAGCATGTCGAATGAGTGGGAAGTGGAGACTCCAAACACGTCTCAGCCCCGTTCCTCAATGGAATTAGGGTTGAGTAACTCAACACTGCGACCCGCGTCTAAGTCTCGCGGTCATCCATCATCTGAACACGGTCTTCTACCCAATTCGCCCCGAACGCCTCTGCAGTGGGTCTCTCGGACCAACCCGTCAGATCAGTCTCCGATCAGCGAGCAACATTGGCTTTTCCATGGCAATCTACCCCAAGATCGTCGAAGTCCTTGCACATCAGATGGCAGTGCTCATTCCATGTAAGTCTAACCCCTCACGTTTTTGGTGAGATGCTGAGTCAAAGTAGGCGTTCCATGGATAACAACAACGGACACCTCAATGTTCATCAACCGCCATGTTCCATTCGTCCCTCGCCACCTCATTCGATCGTGAGCGCCACATCTTCTACGCCAAATTGTTTGCCTTGCAATACCAACCAATGTGGCGCCCAGTTTACGGGGATTCATCGTAAGGGTAACCGTGCCAGACATTTGCGATTAAAGCATGGTGCTTCAGAGAGGATATACCATTGCGAGGCGTCGAATTGTAGAAAGGAGTTCAAGAGGCAGGACGCTCGCGTGAAGCACTACAGGAAACATCATGTAGAGCTTAGCCGGGGTCCGGCAAGTTCTCGAAAGACGCTTCCGCAAGAGGAGTGAATCTCCGACGTCTTTCCGAAACCGTGCCTAAACTTTTAGGCACAAATTTTCATCAACATGGATAGAAGGCATGCACTTGCCACCTCCGGCAGCGCCGTATTACTTTTCGAGGATTGTATCGTCTCTTTCTGTCCACGAAGAAGGTTTTGGCGTTGCCTAGCAGACGGTCATCCTGGCAGTCCCGAGTCAACGTACGTCAAGAGACCTCTTGAGGCGTGGTGTCCACTGTAACGTTTGCTTTCTCTTCCCTAGGTGTTCCAGCTCTTCTTTCCTTCGTTATATACCATGATCACGCCCATATTCCTTGTCCCTTATGCCCCTCTCTTTCCTTTACAAAAATAGAATGTAACCGGCTGGTGTCGAGCAGGCGGAGGAAGCAGGGCTATCGCCGGGTCCGGAGACACTAGGTTCATAAGTTAAAGTAGGTAGTTTTCTTTCGGCGTTAGGGTAGGCGTTGTCCATACGTTGCTGATGGGGTCGTGTTGAGGCGGAGCGGAGGTCGTTCGAGTGGAAGGAGGAGGCGGGGTCTGAGGGAGGAAACCACCTGCCGGTAGTCTCTCATCCGCGTCGGGTGCCGGTCGATGGATCACCGGGCTTCACCATGAGAAGGAAACGCTGTGAGATAGAGAGTGAAGGTATCTTCAGGGCGATGGGTCGGTGGCGGTCGAAATAAGCATCAAGAGACTAGGCGAAGCTATTTTGACGAGGACACAGCACGGATCATGGATGGGACGACCCCAAAACCTTAGCTGCACGGACGACGGACCGGTCTTGATAATACCACCTGGCAGCGTGGTATAACGCGTCTCGCTCTTCAGACCACCTATCCCTGCGAGTCCATCTCCATCCTCTCATCATGTGCGACCAAGCAACGACCGCACCCTACGAGTCATCGCTGTTCATCGTACGCCTACCACACCAGCTCACCTAAGTTCAGACTTCCAGACTCGAGTGGGCGGACACAATGACTGCTAAGATGGAACGGGAGGAATCGTGCATATATGAGAGGGTATGACTGTGTAACGATTTATGCGGGTTGTGTTTGATACTGTGTTTGGTTATTTTCTTTCTGAAACTGGCTTGGCGCAACATCCTCGGATGAATTAAGTACGAACTTTGAGCTTTTCCTTCATGTCGGTTTCCTAGAGGCATCTATTAATTTGTTTTGGAGTTGGTTTGTGTTACCTTACAGTCATACCAAAGTATGTTTCTGTAAACTATATCAGTATCAAAAGCGTACGGGCCCACCGACGCTTTCCTCCTCTTCACCGCTACTAGATTGCCTGTGTCAAGGATGATTTCTTTGACTCATACTTCCATTTGGCCACGAGACTGTCAAATGATTATCTCTAGCACATATTTTCGTCGACAAGACTTGCCTCCAAAACACTGATTCGATAGAGTCGACGAGCCGGCGTAAGCGTCCCCATACCTTACTCCATATAGCTTGACTAACGGACGAGGTAGAACATATCACGCGGCGCCAGAGTCAGCTATAAGCAAACACCGAGTTCACAAATCAGGACTGACCGAGCCACTATTGGCTTTTTGAATCTGGAGTCTCACTAGCTCTGAGGTCCTTTGACGAGGTTATCGAAATATTTTCCTAAGCACTCAAGCGTGTCGAAGTCCCAAGGTCCTTCTACCTCCATCCTAGGATGTTGCATGCATATATATGCAAGTTCCGACGTGGCCAAAAAGATACAAAGATCATAATTCGCGCACGAATCTTCTTTATTATTCCACAACCTTCTTTGGCCACCTCGTACCGAGAACAGTCCGGGCACTACAAAAGTTGAACGATAGGTTGTGCCTTCCCCTTCTAGTTAATCAAATAAGGTGATCTTCGTGGCGACAGGAGAAGACATTCATCGCCACCGGGCGCGTAGCCCCGAGAAGACAAATACACATCGTTCAAAGCAGCATATCCAATACCCATCGTCTTGAAAATATGTTCAGCTGCCAAATTCGCTAAAACTGCCTCGCATTGAATGTGCGATATCCAGACACGCCCAGATTTTGAGTTTTCTATCTCGCTTGAACCTGCATATATGGCTTGAACCATGATATCATATTAACCTATCAACAGTCCCGAGTACTACATATTCGTTTTTCGGGGCGAAAGTCCCACGCAATAAACGAGCAGTCCCTTTCTGGCTCTCAGACACCTTTGAGAACCGATATTTCCCCTGCATATTGCCGCAATCGAACTCTCCTCTCCGCCCACAAACAACTGCCGTCTTCAGATGTCACCTCCCCCTATTCTTCGCAAATGTCTAACACACATATACTCACAAGACTCACCGATCAGCCCTCAAGCCAGCCTGACAATACATACCCTGCAGCCACACTCTCACCGTCCAGCGTCTTTCGCTCTCCACTCCTCAACTCAAATCCAAACCCAAGGAAAGCCCAACAACGCATTAACCTCGTTATTTAGTCCCTCTTCTGACCAACGCCCTTCACTTGAACCACGGCATCGGCCCGTTGCCCCGCTCAACCACAGCACAGACAACTAGCGCAACCTCAACCATCCCTTATCCTGCATGCCATCTACCTTGATCCTGAACGCTGCACCTAGTCCTCCACACCGGTTTCCGTGCCTCCAATACCGTTGTCTATAGCCCTAGACGGCGTTCTAAATAAGGCCCAAAAGTTTCTCAAAAAGCGACTCGTCATTTCTACACTTCCGATGTTGCAGCTCGGCGAGGACCTAACGCGTTGGCTTGAAGCCTTGTGCAAAGGTCGTTAGCCCTACACGCTACATACATGGGCCCGTGTTCTCCCTCCGGTGTAGAACTTCTCAGAAACCGCTCTATCATATTTCACACTTCCGAGCCTGTAGCCCAACAAACCCCCAATTCGTTAACTTCAAGCCTCGCAGCCCCTCTTTTATCTTCCTCAATCGCTCACCGATATCTATGGAAGATCCGAAAGACATTTTCACTTTCGGCCTTGCAGCCCAATACGATTCTACTCGCTAGTTTCACGCCACGAAAACAACTCTGCATAGGAATACACGTCAACATATAGTCTATCGAGCTAAAAGTCCGCGCGTGAAGGCTTACACATAGACTAAGACAGTATTCTATTTGTGATGATGAAATCTTTTGTGGCCGACATGGCTTCGGAAACTCGGTTCCCTTCATGAAAAGTGTAATGCGATCAAGGATCTGATATCAGAGTAGAACAACACACAGGTTGCGATAATTTTTCGAGGTTTTGCCTGGAATCTTTCCTCTGACGGCTTCTAGTGCGCTGAACACCGAATTCTATCGTCAGCAAGACGTTCCACGACATACGCCATCTTTTCAACAACGCCCTGTGCCTTGGCCCAATACTCATCTGCATTATCCTTCTCCTGTGTCCACAAGCGCACACCGATAAGCTATAGTTTGACAACTCATCGCCCCAAAAGACTATTCGCAGGACCGCCACCTGCTCTCTTCGACCCCTTAGCTCCAAAACCAAACCCGCCTAACGTTCTAGGACTTACTCCCAATTGCTGCCTCTGCATGGGAGAAGGCTGATATGAAGGACCAGAATCGACATTCGAGAAGATTTTTTGGAGGGTGCCGCCGAGAACGGGGAGATGGCTACGATGCTCCTGGGCCTGAGAGGGTGTGCCTCCCGGGGCAGATACTACACTATCTGTTAGTATGAGATACGATTAGAACGCAAGAACTCCCAATACTCGGGATGCGACATGTGGGAATGAGAGAACTGACGTCCGGTGAACTCCCTACCGGCTAAACTGTGGCTCTGTAACTGAGAGTTCCAAGAGTGACCAAGTCCGATGCCTCCGCCACGCTGGCCTCCACTCCCAGAGCTTCCACTAGCATCTCTGTTATGTCGCCTCCCTCCCATCTGCTGCTGTGCTACACCAACTTGACTGAGGTTTGCACTGCTAGTACGTGTACCTGGGAGTTTTGGAAGCCTATCGACGAAACGATCGCCTCGAACACTTTGAAGCGCAAAGTCAACCTCGTCGCCAGCAGCGTGTGCAACATGAGATGCCATGACCTGCGCCTTGAGCGATTGATAGAGCTTCTGAGTTTGTTGTTGTGCACGACTCCTTTCTTTGAAGGCGGTCGCCAATTCGTAATTCTTGTCCTCGAGGGAAGCGTGTTCGGTCTGCATTGCTATTCTACGGTATCAGTTTGACAAGAATGGACGACATGGGAACGAAACCACAGACCTTGCATCTTGTCCTGGAGGGCTTTGATCTGTGAATTGGCATCATGGATGAGCTGGTCCATCTGCTGGTTTAGAGTGGTGTACTTTTCGGTCAGAGACTTGGCGATATGTTCTTGGTAGATACTAATAAACTTGTCAGCGTGAGGATTTCGGCGCAGTAAATAGACGGCGTACATCTCCTGCGAAGCTTGGTAGGAGTAAAAAGCTAGGCCTCTACCGGCAATTTCCATGATGATAGACGGACTAATGCCACTGAGAAGACTTGTTTTGTAATCCTCTGAAGGATTTAGAACTTGCACAACTACATCGTCTGGATTGTTCAATTGCGTCCCGCAGGCGGGACACTGTCTGTTCGAATTAGGCGCCCTTGAGAGCCCAGAAGTGTCGGCACATTGGGTGCAGAAGACGTGGCTTTACAGATTGATTAGCGACCATGACGAAAGAAGATGAGAACACTTGACTGACCTACAGGTGGTCACCACAGCCCGATCGAGAAGTTGCTGGCGGCATTTCAGGTCGTTGCATCGAAGAATATATTCCATTGCTGCGTTCATGAATGTGGAAGGGCGTGATGTGGTGACATGGAGAGAGATAGCGGTGACATAATGGGAAGCTACGTTCAACGCCAGGCAGAGGAAGGAGGGAGACACACTCGCGGGCTGGAGAACAACCTGCCCAAAGTAGCTACCGTTACGTAGGGGTCTATCACTCAGAATCTTAGCGAGTTGGTAAAAGGTCTTCTCTGACGCCCGGACTCTTTCAGTTGTATCAAAACGATGTTTGGTTCATCTAAACCACCAATTCACCTGTGCGGCTTACTATTAGCATTATTCATCCACCTTCTTCCCACTCATGAGTGCTCACCGATGCATTGGCTCCTTCCCCAATACCTCGGACCGAATGCCACCACCCAAGAGGTATATACAGCCCGTCGCCGCTCTCCAGTGTAGCTTCCCAGCCATTCACCGACCCACTGCCTATATCTTCGCCTCCCCAGACAGCTTCCTCCAGTAAATCACTCTCCCGTCCAACCATCATTTCCTCTCCTCTCAGATGTGCATGTCCGCTCCCCAACCTTGTACGTTCATACAATCTCCTTCCAGCATCCGGCTCCATCAACCTCACTACCTTCGTGCCCGCTAGCTGCACAAATAGATTCGGATTCGGGTCTCTGTGTAACGGGGTTCTAGTCGGCGGCCGTCCCATCCATAGACTCGAGCCGTAGCTGTCGCCTTTTCCTATGCGAGATATGAAACCGGGAGTCGGGATATCGGCCTGTAGAGCAGCAGGGAGATCGAGGAGGTGGCATTGCGCGAGATAGAGACGGATAGACGGGTCCTGCGAGCTTGTCATATGCGCTATGAGAAGGGACAGCGGCGCCTCGAGGCGCTCGAATGTCGATTTTTGGGTTAGCTCTAGAGGGACATCGGTCGCTCCATAGGGCTCTAGATAAGAATCATTGAGCTCATAGGACCCTTTTGAGGGTATGAACCATTTCGATATTGCTGGCATATCGCGAAAGCGACTTTCGAGGACTAAGGGTTTCTCGCGATCGAAGTTAAAGACATCTTTGTCTTTGAGGTACCGGAGGCCATTGACTGCGGGAAATTGTGCAGTAGAATAACAGAGCCGATGTCTAGAAAGGCGGGATATCAATTGGCGACGCGATGGTACAAACATGGGATACTTGAAGGAGAGTGACCAAGGGTTGAGAGCGTCAATGTCAAGCCCAAGCTCCTTAGCGCGGCCCCACCAGATCAGAAGGGGTTTTAGCGGGGTCTACTTCGTACACAACTTCTGTAGCAACACACAACACCTCCAAACACCGACCGGTCATGGCATCCAAACAAGGCCAGCAAGGGGGACAAGGTACGCTTCTCTCTTCCCATTTCCCTATTCAAATTCCCCCATCTAAATTTCCTCATCTAAATCTCTCATTCTGAACTCTCTTCACTCAATTTCCTCTCAACTGACAAACCCTACAGTCGAAATAACCTCTCTCCCCGTCCCCCAATTACAAGAACTCAAATCCCAGCTGGACCGCGAACTCGAGCATCTAACCACCTCCTTCCAATCCCTCCGCACGGCACAAGCTAAATTCCGCGACTGCCTGAAATCCATCACCTCAGGCGTCAACGACGACACGGCGGGAAAGCCGCTGCTCTTGCCGCTGACATCCTCGTTATACGTGCCGGGCCGCCTCACCAGCTCCAATCACGTCCTCATCGATATCGGGACTGGTTTCTTCGTCGAGAAAAACACGACGGATGCGACGGATTTCTACAACAGGAAGGTCAAGGATCTGGGGGACAGCTTGAAGGATCTGGAGCAGGTGATCAATCAGAAGGCGAACAACGCAAGAGTGGTTGAGGAAGTGATTAGGATGAAGATGTTAAGCGCCCAGGAGCAGGGTGGGAATGGGGGTGAAAAGAAAGCCGGCTAGTTTGCAGCAGCTGTTGGTGGATTTGAGAGCTGAGAGGTTGAAAATTAGTGGAAAAGCGAATCCCCAAAGCAGTTGTGCGATCTGACCGAGAGGGAAATTAATTATTTGTGTGGAGACTTGCTTTAGAATCACATATTGGGAGAGAAGGGTACACATGTGCCAAGGTAGGTGTGCAACACAATGAACCTCAATCACCGAGAAAATCTCTATTTTGTGAACATTCATTTTATGAAGCTAAGCCCGGTACAAACCCAATGCTTGTTCCTAAGTCATAGTAAGATGCAACTCAGGTGGCGCCTCACGGACCTTGGACGCCGGCATTAGAGCAGTACCTACCGACTTAGTCCCCAACCACATAAGTTGATTTACAAGAATGTCCCCCGAAAGCAGATTTATAAATTCCCACTGCACACCAATGTGGATAGGCGACTTGGATGTAAAGATAGCCTCCAGGGCTTTCTGCTAGTGGCCGAATGCTCAGATCTGGGGTGGGAGAAATCCATGGGTAAAAGTGAATGATGTAAGACATCTTCTACAGGGACTGGAATAGCAGAGAATCCTGGGAAACAAATGGACACTTTGGGGTTGAAGAGCGGGGACTGAGGATGCACAACTCGCAGTCGTCGACAAACGTGCTGGAGAGCCTCAAAGTCCAGTCTTCGAGATATGAGAGCGGCCAAGAAAGCTAAAAGGCCCTTGATAAAATGATAGCCTAGATGGTCTTACCTAGTTCCAGTCGGAGAGTCCACGTACTCTACATAATATTCAGGATAGTTCTGTTTCAGAAGGGACGTCCTGGCGCAGCTCTTTATTTTTTATTTTTTGCCGTATACACTCCTGACTGGCGATTTTGAGGTGGGAACTCCGGATTCGTTGATCAGCTCAGAGAGCTGCAAAAGTTTATTGACCAGGATCCTGATTCCGTCCCTGGCTGGGGCAGCACCATCGTCGTCTATGCCAAGTGTCTGAAGCTGAGGAAGATCGATTTCCTTATCCTGATTATCCGTTGATGCGATTCCGTTGTGTGGTAGGAACGTCTCGATGATGTCACCGAAATCCACTCCACGTCCTTGGGGGAGCCGTTCCAACTCACACAAGTGAGCCGACCACTCTCTATGACGAACCATCAGGCCCCAACAAGGCACCCTTTGAAGCGGATACCACATTGCCATCACTTCCACCTGATATCCTGTTTTTTGGATGCCGAAGGTGTATATTTTGTCCAGCCTCGCCATCTCTATCTTCTGGCCAGGGGTAAGAGACCATTCGGCAAAGATCTGGTTTGAGCTCAGGTCCCTTGCATAACTCGATCTCATCTTCACTCTATCAGCGAAGCCGATGATGATGGGTGGCAGCGTCGATTTTGGCATGATCGTCATAGATTCCAGCCCGAAGTGCCAACCCTTAGCTTCGCCTAACTCCAAGAGATTGATGTCCATTCGTTCGGTAGGTGACATCTTGCCTGCCTTCAACCTGTAGAACATTGGTGGCATTTTCTCGTACATCCCCTCCTCGTCCTCTGTCCAATCTATCTGAACAACAATTAAGTTACAGGATGGAGGAGGATTGGGCCCAGTGGTAGAAGTGCTCTTCGGTTCGTTAGGGGTAGGCCGTCCAGAGTGACGAACAGCCAGCTTTTTCTTCTCGGTACTGGGTTTGTTGGGGTCAGGAAGGACCCAGGTACCTCGAAAAGTGGGACGTGTCTCCTTGAGAGTAGAAGGTACGAAACCGAGCGAACCACCTGAGGTTTTTGTTGGTTCCAGTAGATGATCAGCCATCATTATTCGACCGAGTAGCTGATTCCCAAGGTCGCAATTTAAAAGCCTGTAAATGAGTGAGTTATGCGCCATACTTAATTCGAGTGAGTGGGTACCAACCATTTCATGACGTGGCAACGGCTAGTGGTATTGATTCCTTTTGTAAAACCAGCCATTGAGTATTTATTTCCGATTTCACTTATGGGCAAGTTGCCAACTGCGAGACATCCATATCGTATTGCGAAGTCATAAGAGCCCTTCTCAAATCGGATTGCCTCGAGCGATTGCTGAATTTGGCGCTGAATTGTCTCAAGCTTCGTATAGTGGAGCGGTTCTCTGCGGAAGGTCCCTGGATCGTCTGTCATGGGAGTCGGGAGAAGACGTGGAACGATGCTGAACGCTTTCCTTGGCCACCAGTCATCGGCCTGTTCTAAGGTAACGTCAATGCCTTCGGTCTCATCCAGGATGATGTTGACCGAATCGTGTACAAGGAACTTCTGTGTGTGAACTTTCTGGACTACATTGCGATAACTTTGTTCGCCAGCTAGCACGTTATCCATGTGATGTCCGGAAATCTCGACTTGCCAAGGTTGTATTCCGCGTTGGTTTGGTAAGAGGGTGATGAAGACTTCACATTCGGTTCTGATAAAGTCCAGAGACTCGAGTTTGTTGCCAAAGGCATCGCGGGGTGTGATTCCCTCGATATTTATGAGTTCCTGCGGCCATTCCACCTCAATCTATAAGACCTTAGTACCATACTCTACAATCAACTCGGTGGCCGGTCTTGTATCTCAGACTTACCTTGTTGGAAAGGTCTTCTGGTTTTGGACCTTTGAACATATCCTTTCGTTGTTTTTCCTCCTCCCTCATTTTCGATTCTATCCACTTGTTATTATCGTAAGCCGGCATCTTAGCCCAAGCTGACGATACAGGAGACTTTTCATTAGCGTTCGCGATCCACTTGTTGATCATTCTGACCGAAGCATCGAGCTTGGGTCCCGAACCGAAGATGTCGAACCTGATAAGCTTTCCATATTGGGTATGGGGCACGATCTCGCAGTCAAAGTCTAGCTTCCAACCTTCCGCTAGGCTCTTGAGTTCGCTGTGATTGAAGCCGCGGGTGAAATCTGGTGGGACTATGATGGTTCGATTGGGTTTCTTGCCGAAAGTTGAGCTCTTTTCGCTCCTCCAATTCGAATCCTGACCGTTCCTGGCCTCCATGGCCTAAATTTCGCGGGTAATACCGAAATATTGTCGTGCTGGTAAAGACTACTGTGATTTATTGATTGGGTTTTAATGACTCTGATCGAGGGTTGACGAGGTAAAGGATCCCGATGGATCTGTCGAGATGAATTCGTAGCCGACTCTGAACACGGAGAGATAGGGTAAGAGAACTCGCACGGGGAGTATGGAGAGAAGCTCGCGAACGACTCTGATTGAGGGTAAGCGGGTGGATCTGTGGAGAGTAGAGGTGTCGAATCGAGGAGCATGAAGTGCTTTATGGCTTGCGGTGGTTGTTGGATGGCGAGTGAGGGTGAGTGGGCTGAATAGTCGGTGTGCAGAAAGCCCAGGCACTTCAACCGTGCCGCAGATCAATTTCCGCTCCTTTGACAGTAATTAGAGCATGTGGTATCTGATGATAACAAGACAAGGGTCAGAGGTTGAGGGTAGGAAAAGTTGTGATTGCGATGATAGAAGTTTGGGACGTGGGACGTGGAATATAAAGAGAAAAAGATTTCAACAGGTGTTAAGATAGGAATTGTTGTCAAGATATCCAAAGACTATCTCTCTCACCTTTATTTGTCTCTTTTGAATGAGGCGTGGATGCTACAATATAGCAATTGTTTGCTTCATGCGGGAAGCCGCGTACGCTTTTCAGGGACCTTTACCCAGCTCTTCAGATTTCAAGGTAAGTAGAAGACAGAATCGAAGGCGAGATAATACAAGATGCGCTACCACGAGGTGAGTATGAAAAATATCCATCTAAAAAATGTCCAGGGCCATGATCATCTCTTGACATACCCATCATAGGTGAAGTGCTCTAGAAGTATGCTTAGAAGACTAAGGTATATCAAAATTGCTAGAGAACTTCTAATTGTCACAACTCGGCGGATTAGGTCTTCTGGAAATGCTAGTATTTATTCTACGATAGAGATTACATATTGATTAGTTGTAGATGATCAAGCGCACGAGAGGTTCCCGTCTAATGTCCACGCCATCAAGATGTCCGGTGTGTTGCTATAGCTTCTCAACATTTTCTCATAGCATGACAGGTGATAAACGAGTTTCGAAATCGATGATTTCTAAATCGGTGGCTTCTGGTGGTGATGTTGTCCGAGTTTCCAGCCCTCTCAAGCGCCGCGGAGGTGCACGAGCCACCTGTCCGTTTTCTTAGAACCTCGAATTCAGCACCGGAGCCATCATCATCAAACTCCCCGCGACCCAATGCGCTATACGATCCTTTGACAAGCGCAACCTTGAAATTACCAATCTATCTCCGGGGCTGCCCATCCTCTAACCATTGGACCTCGTGTCCACCATTCACCGCTATGGGGTCCGTTGAAATCGCGAAAAAGGTCATAGGTTTCGGCAGCAAACGAATCCACCTGCATGTCCACCCTCCCTCTCTACTCGCACCAACTAACTTGCATTCTAGACCCAAATTCACAATAGCCCTCATGCGAACGCCCGGTCTCTCCCCCTACCACGCACGCTTCGAAGTGCCCCTCAACTTCTCTAAATTCGACATTAAAGACTACCTCTACCACGCGTACAACGTGAAATGCTTTAACATCCGGTCGTACGTCAAGCTGCAACCCGTGCGCGACACATTCGCCCAGCCTCGGCACATGTTTCGTCCAGACTCGAAAAAGTACATGACGGTGGAGATGGAGCGGCCGTTTGTGTGGCCGGCGGATCCTGAGGATTGGGAGCCATGGGGAAGAGAGGATCAAGAGAAGAGGGAGAAGGAGGCCATGGAGCAGTTCAATCCGTCGCATGGGAGGAGGAGAGAGGCTATGGAAAAACTGAAGGTGCAGGCTGAGGAAATTTTGAGAAAGAGGAAGTTGAGCTTAGCGAGTTGGACAAAGGCAAGGCCCGAGAAGCTGGTCCAGGCCAATGAGCCGAAATATAAGCTTAAAGTATGAGGGATAGGGGATACACATGGATAGAGAGTCAATCCGCGACAGCAATAATGATGGGACGAAGACACACCAAGGGCTGTGTACATTGTAACATATGGGTGAATCGAGCACGTGCGCCCAAAATAAGTTAGGGATTTGTAAAGTAAACATTCAATACTCTATAACACTTCAAGACATATCATGGAGGTACAGCTAAGGATGCACCACATCTAGGTGCTCATTGATTTCTGTTTCGGCTATTCGAACGCTGCATATTGGGCACTCAACGAGCACCTTCTTTTCAACTACTAAGATTTCATCGTCATATACGGCGTCATTTCTAGGCCGTTTCTGGCCTGCGCGGGGCTTCGACACAAACGGCGACGCTATATCGACAACATCGTCGATGATGATGACTTCAGCCTTCCGCTTCCCACTCGATGCTATGTTAGAGGTTCCATCCTCTCTATTTGCATCGACGGGGAGTGCAGAGATTCTACTCCCTGATTTTGCCGTTGCTTCCTTGCTCCCTTCTACTTTGACCCAGCTGTCAAGTTTGTTCTTTTGGCGGCCTGCTCTTTCCTTCTTACTCATGGCCTCGCGTTGTTTCTTCGTGGGTTCTGGCTCCTGGATCTTCTTGTAGGTCCCTCCACATTCGATCTCATGCCTCGCCCACCACGTATCGCTCTTGCCCGGAGCACGATTCATGGATCGCTTTACGAGGCCGAAGTAGGGTTCCTGCTGCTTGCACGGACCGTCACACTGCCACACGTGCGTCCTGTAGCTCTCTACCTCGTCGTGAAAGGTGTGGTAGATGGTGATCTCGTAGTTCCCATGGTTGTTAATGGCGTCGGCGAGGAGCTGAAAGCCCAAACCATGCCCAGTACCGTCGTCACCTCGCAAATGTTGCCATGACGTAGTTATAAAGAAGTAGGCGTGTATGGCCTCGTGAAGGAGCGTATCAACTGTGTCGGCCCGTGGTCGGTACTGTAGCAAAGGTGTGCTCATCTTCAGACGTATACGCGTGAACTTTCCGGTGGAGGCGTCTTTCGAGAGCTCACATATTCCGGCGCAGCTGCATCACTATCAACATTGTTTCGTGCGAGACCCATGCCGCGATGTTGCGCGAGGCAGAACGTGGACTGTTATGAATACCAAACCGACGCTTACAGGGTTAATCGCGGCGACCACAGCACCTCGACTCGTGGCACCAGGAGGTTGCGAAAGTACAGCACGTTATAGTGCCCAAAGAGCTCGTGGATGTCCACGAACGGCTCGTCATTGTGAAGGATCTTGCTGACGGCGGCCAGAGCTTCTTGCTGTTCCTGGGTGAGGGTCTCCAGACTCAAAATAGCTGCCATCGCAGCATCCTCGTCGGTAACGGGCATGGCGACTAACCACCCCGGCGGGCTGCATCGAGCGTAATGTTGTTGGGGTTGATCGCACAGCCCTACGAGGGCGATCAGGGTGAGTGAATGTGGCTGACGGCCCCGTTTGCATGGGTTGTCTCTAGCGCAAGATTGCAGGAGGCGTCGCCAGCATGTCGACCATCGACGTTGTTTCGACGACATGCTCGCCCAAGACCAGTGTCCGCCCCTTGCTGTCACTTAATTGCTCCTCCGCCCTTCCCTGCTGTTTATACCATTTTGCGCTTCATTCCCCCTCATCGAAGGCGCCAGAAGTGCTCAGTGCGGCTTACGGAGCGCGATTACCACCAGTCAACATCTGTGTTGCTCATGACGCAGCCCTGTCCCACATGTACCGTATTTCATCGCTCACGACAAATCGACGACGCAACGCTCGCTGCAGCAGTAACACCACCTACGCCACACGCGCTGCCTCCACTGCGCCTGCTCGGATGTGCACATTGACAACCGCTTTCGAACGAGATGGCGGCCACCGAATCTCCCAGCGCCGTTGATCTCGTGCGCACTTCGTCGCAGAACTCGACCGCGTCAAACAGCAGAAAAAGCAGCGCCGTACGCGTGAGGCCCTTGAAGCGCAGCTCCAATGCGTCCCTAGGAAGAGCTCCCTCCCCCGCCGCCGATACGAAGAGCCTGACGTCGTTCCCCTCCCTATCGCCCACCCCCGACTCGTCTCCCGTGCAGTCGCGTGGGAATGGCTGGTTCCGTGCCGCTTTGGGCGCAGGAGATGCAGGCACCAAGAACGGAGAGAACAAGCCTACGAGCTCCCCGGAAACTACAAAGCCAGTCGCCGCCCCTGAACCCACATCACACCCCACACCAAGCTCAACTGTGAGGAAGGTGACGAAATCAACACAGCAAATCGTAGGCAGTCTCGTTGCCGCGACACCTGCCGCAAGGGAGCGCTCGGCTCTGTTTGACGACACACCGCCAGAGCCAGCCAAGGTTCCGGGAAACCTCCATTACTCGACCGATGGGAATATCGAGGAAATACTAGCCCAGGCAGGCGGTGTTGCACTAGTAAGACAGTTGGCTGGGGATCTGGCGCAAAGAGACACACAGATTACCGCATTACGGAGGAGAGCTGAGGAGCGAGAAAGGATCTTGAGGAAAATGCTGCAAGAATGCGAAGTGTCAAATATGGACATCGAGAACAGACTTCGTGAGCTCGATAAGAGTCGGGAACAACAAAACGGAGATGAGAATGGGATTAGAAAGCCTCGAAAGAGGGGGAGTGAGAGTGGACTCGCTGGCATGCACCCCGAGGACCCCATCGACCAAAGACTAGCAAGAGCTATGGAAGACGAAGTGGCAGAGTTCCCAGACGCACTTGGATTCGACTCAGGGAGTACTGTGCCAGGGGCTGATCAAGTGTCTCTCAACTCGGCTTTAGATGTTCCTCGAGAGACGGGCCGTAGCAACTGGAAGACCTATCTCTGGAATGGAACGAGTAGGAAAAGCAGCAGGGCACCATCTGTTGCTAGTGTGATTGACCGGGATGCAGAGGGCGTTACGGCGCAAAGTCGGTCAAGGGCGTCAAGTGGCGCGAAGCAGCCTCGGAAACCTATCAGCAATGATCTTTTCGTACCCCCGGAAAGTGCGGACAAAGCTGCTGGCGCCATCCCCACTCTACGTCGACTTCAGAGCCAGGACCAAGTGAAATCGAGCGCGTCTTCCCGAAGATCGTCAGTCTCCATCACGAATTGGGCATTGAAGATGGTAGCTGGGAACAGCCAAGCAGCTCGTAATTCCGACAAAGGAAGTATAAACAGAGGCCGTAGAACCGTGTCCTCGGATCCCACCAACCGCGACCCATCAATGGACTCTATTCACACAACCCATTCAGCCAAATCCGCTCTAGCAAGTGTGCAAAGACGCGGCGGTCGAGCCTTAGGTCCAAATGGAACCATCAAGAGTATCTCTACTGAACCCCCAAAGAATGCTCCCGTAAACAGTCCTCTTCTTCCAGCTCGAGGGGTTAGCAATTTAGGTCCCGTCGAGATGGACAGAATTCTGCCTGAGGAATCTCGACCACCAACACTGGTCCAGCATCATAATCGATTTGCTACGAGCAATGAATATTTGACCGATAGATTTGGTTTCATCTACGATCAGCGACGGAAGAAGAGACAGAATGAAGCTGCAGCTGCGTTGACGAAACAAAAGCGGAACAGCAATGTCGAATCGTTGGGGGATGGTCGATCTGTGCTCAGTGGCCTAGAGTTTAATGAAGACTCCGACGACATTAAACCGACTCCGTCCGATACAGAGGGAACTTCTAGGCCACCCTCTAGGCCGGGTAGCTTTAGCTCGGGAGAACAGGGTACTGGACAACCTGCAAATAGATGGGCCGACTATCTCAAGCTTGCAACCCACCCTACCGAACTACTTTCGCATACTCCCTCGGCAGCGCCCATCACTTCAGTTGAATCTGCTGAAGCCGAAATCACGGCTCCGAAACTCAACCAAATCACCTTAGCTAAGCGTGGGACTATACCGTCTTCAAGCGCAGCTCCTGAGCCCTCTCCTTCTCGCATTGTGTCGAGTAATGCGGAATTCTCGACAACAGCGCCATCTCCCGGCCCGGCAACGCCCATCAGTTCGCATCCACAACAGCCAGATCCAGTGCAGTCTCTTCTTGAGCATATGACTGGCCTTCATGACACCCTACAAAGAGACAAAACGGTGAAGTGGAACGAGTTTCTTCGCAAGGTGCGCGCTGAACGTAAGCGTGAGGGCGAAGCATCCGGCGCCGGCGAAGGTCGACCAAAAGGACTCGCTATGCCGGAGACATTCCTCACGGATGGCGAGGTAATTGGTGTAGCTGGCCTCGGAAATAAGGGCAAGGTTGGACGAGCAAAATGGCAAGAGTTCCGTCGACTTGTTCTCGGTGGCATTCCGGTTGCCTATAGGGCACAGATTTGGGCTGAATGCAGCGGTGCATCAGCTTTACGTATCCCCGGATACTACGAAGATCTGGTCACCAATGGCGATGACAACCCTACTATTGTTGCTCAAATACAGATGGACATCACCCGTACCCTCACTGACAACATTTTCTTCCGCAAGGGTCCTGGTGTGCACAAATTGAACGAGGTTCTTCTTGCCTATTCTCGTCGCAACCCAGAGGTTGGGTATTGCCAGGGCATGAACCTCATTGCTGCCTGTCTTCTGCTCATCATGCCCACCTCCGAAGATGCATTTTGGGCCCTTGCGACCATGATTGAAGACATCCTCCCTGAGAAATACTACGATCAACACCTCCTGACTTCTCGTGCCGACCAATCTGTTCTTCGCGAGTACGTTGCCGACCTGTTGCCCAAGCTATCAAACCATCTCGACATGCTAGAGATTGAACTCGAGGCCCTGACCTTCCAATGGTTTTTGTCCGTCTTCACGGATTGTCTATCGGCCGAAGCGTTGTACCGAGTCTGGGATGTTGTGCTGTGTATGCATGATGGCTCGACTTTCCTATTCCAAGTCGCACTTGCGCTACTCAAGTTGAATGAGGGGGCTCTGCTGCAGTGCGAGACTCCAGCGGAAATATACCATTATATCAACCACCAAATGACGAATCATGCCATTAGCATAGATGGCCTCATCCAAGCCAGTGATGCCCTCAACAAGGTCGTCAAGCGCAAGGACGTTGAAGAGCGACGAGAGAAGGCCGTAGCGCGCGAACAGGAAGTTATGCGTCAGCGCGAGGAAGTCCGAAAGGAACGCTCGAAGAAAAGAGCTATGAAGAGCAGTGGCCCCACTACACAAGACGAAGGTGTATCCAGTGCACCATCGATATCCGCCAGTCTAGACGCTGAATTATCGATGCAAACGAGTCCGATGCGCACACCTCTATCAAGTGCGTCAGCCAGGAGTGAAGAGGAAGAAGATGCAGACTATCTGAACCAAAGTCTGGAGGAATTGGCGAATCGTACTCCGATGCCAATCGAAGAGGAGAGTCTCTGGCGTGCTTAGGATAGACACATAGGCCCATTATGAGGCTAATACTTTCAAATCTTCTCCTTTTTTTTCTTTTTCTGTTTTAGTCGTTCATGGTGGGGGCGGTGCATAGTCATGCTTGATACCCAGACCAGCCTCCTTCATTGGTTCCTTTTTTATCAAGAATCTCCTTATGGAAACCCGGATTTGGGTCCTATCATCGTCATCATTATCATCATCCATTTTCCTTATTTTGCATTCAAGGCGCTTGAGCTTAGCATACATACCCTGAAGACTGATTCTGCTTGCTTCTTTTCGAGGTTGGGGTTGTGACTGTTCCGAGGTTAGATTATCACGTCTGCGTGTATCTGCATATTTGTGCTTTCGGCGCTCATGAGGCTCGGCTTTCGCGAGTGATTATGGCCGGACTGCAGTGGGGAACTCAAGGAGAAAAGTGGCATATACCCCTTTTCCTTTGCCGACATTTATTTGGGTGACTTTGGTCCTATTTGGTTCTTTTGTAGGTCGTGCGTCATGCGGCGTCGGCCTAGAAGTAAAAATATGTTAAGACTTGACATCCTTATTCTGTACATGAAGATGATATTGCTTGATCTCGTATAATTTCATGCACGTCCTATAGATACGCCATTGTTTCAACGAGCAGCATGTACTGCTTCACAAATGTATATGCCACGGTCCTAGAACGTGAAAATAACAAAGATGGCTAAGCTCGCGATGCAATCTTTTGGTGAAGCCCTGTCGGTTTCTCTTCAAAACTCATAATTTCTTTTTAGAGGCGAGCTTCGTGCGAGGCCCATCGGCGTCGGAGCCGCGTTGGAGAAGGCAAGTGAAACCGGCAAGCTCGATGTCGGAGAAATCTCGCAGGCGTGGAGAGGAGTGAACGGGGTCGTGTGGGAATTAAGCCCGAAGCAGCAACTGACTAAGCGGGCTTGTGCACCCCGACTGCCGCGTTGCTGTTCCGCGCATATTGCGGGGATCTCGACGGCACCTCTAACCTCATAACTAGATTCCGAGTCTACTGCCGCTCGCATATCGGCTGGCAATCATGGGTCTTCACGTCCACTGCTACAGCTTAGCATCGCGCCTCATCCGCCATGTCTTAAGCCCAGCTGCGGCACCATCCTCCCATTGCTACCAACACCGTCCTGTTCTTTGATATCGATCTTTCTTCTCGTAAACGTTCATCCTTCTTCTCTTGTCCGTCTCAAGCCCCTCTACGCCAAGCATGGTGGAAAAGTACGACGTCGTAATCATCGGTGCTGGGCCCGTCGGCCTCACACTCTCGACCTGTCTCGCAAGATGGGGCTACCGGATAAAGCATATCGACAACCGTCCCGAGCCTACGCCCACTGGCCGAGCAGACGGAATTCAGCCGCGATCTCTGGACCTGCTGCGGAACATGGGCCTGAAGCGCAAGATCATGGCATATGAGCCTGCAAAAGTGTATGAAGTCGCATTCTGGGACCCAAGCGCAAAGGGCATACATCGGACGGGAACCTGGGCGAGCTGTCCCAAGTTCATCGACGCTAGATACCCGTTCACGACGCTTCTGCACCAAGGGATGATCGAGAGGGTGTTTATCGAGGACATTGAGAAACACGGTGTACAGATCCAAAGGCCGTGGACCATCACTGGATTCCAAAACGATGGCCAGGACTCCAGTTACCCGGTCGAGGTGCGCCTAGCTCACGTAGATGGAACTGCTACAGAGACCGTGCGAGCGAAGTACCTCTTTAGTGGCGAGGGCGCGAGAAGCTTTGTCAGGGACCAGCTGGGCGTCAAGATCCATCACTTAGATCCTATAGCACATGTATGGGGAGTAATGGATGGCGTTGTCCGAACCAACTTTCCTGACATCAAGGTAAGCAATCCCTAGATTCCGTGGAACTTCCCAAATTCTAACTTGAAAAGATGAAATGCACCATCCACTCTGACGCCGGTTCCATCATGGTCATCCCGCGCGAAAACAACATGGTCCGTCTCTACATCCAAATCGCGTCCTCCACGGACCCAGACTGGAATCCACGGAAAACAGCCACGACTGAAGAAGTCCAGCAACACGCCAAAGACATCCTAAAACCCTACACCATCTCTTGGGACCGTGTAGAATGGTATTCCGTCTACCCCATCGGCCAGGGCATTGCCGAACGCTACACCCTCGACGAGCGCGTTTTCATGGGTGGTGATGCCTGCCACACGCACTCGCCCAAAGCCGGACAAGGCATGAATACCGCCTTCCTCGACGCTGTGAACCTCGCGTGGAAAATCCACCACGTCGAATCCGGCTTCGCACCGCGCACCCTCCTCTCGACCTACGAATCTGAGCGCAAACTCATCGCCGAAAACCTCCTCAACTTCGACGCTAAGTACTCCAAACTCTTCTCCGCGCGCATCCCATCCGCCGGCGAAGTCGCGGGTGCAGCCTCCAACGAGCCCGCCGAAAACGAATTCGTGAAAACGTTCAAAGCAAGCTGCGAGTTCACCTCGGGCTACGGCGTAGCCTACAACCCCAACACGATAAATTGGGGCCCCGAACATGCGGCGCAGCACCCGCTGTTCCTTGCTTACGAAAAGGGGACTACACAGCGTCCTGGTCGCATCCTCACGCCCGCAACCGTGACTCGCGTCGTCGACGCGAATGTCGTGCATCTCGAGCAAGAAATCCCGCTGAACGGCTCCTACCGCATGTATCTATTCGCGGGATCACCTTCCAAGACTTCAACCGCACTCAAGGACTTAGCAACACACATCGCCAACCCCTCATCCTTCTACAGTATCTTCGCCCACAGAGAAAAGGACAAGGACACCCCCACTGATCGCTACCACGAGCCACATAACCCACACACAGACTTTCTCTCTCTCTGCACCGTGTTCAATGCCCCGCGTTCCAAGATCTCCATCGCGGAGATGCTACCCGAGGTCTTTGCGAGGTATAGAGACCATGTGTATGCGGATGATGTGTGGGACCAGCGGGTGCCAGACGCGAAAGCGGCGGCGCATGCAAAGATGGGGTTGGATGAAGAGAGTGGAGGCGTGGTGATTGTGAGGCCCGATGGGTATGTTGGGTGTGTGGTTAAGCTGGCGGAAGGGAAGGGCACATGTGAGGCCTTGAACCAGTACTTCGGGGTGTTGACGGGGAAGAAGTTGGGCGAGGAGCGGGCTGCGTTGTAATTACTTTGGATGTTAAATTATCGAGTGGCTGGTTCAGTTGAATTTGCATAGCGCTTATTGTTAATTTGTGGTATCGTCAAATATGGTTTGATGGTCTATTCGTCTTCCGTAGATGGTTTGGGATAGACTACCTAGAGAATACGAAGGTCCTTCTCAGTACTGTCTTTGCGATCAGAAATAAACCTCAGTCTTCAATCGAGACAATCTCCCAAGGTTGATGTCCAAAACAGCACTTGCAACGAATCTCGAAGATTCAATTTCTCACTCGACGAATACCCCCAAATCTAGTGAGAGTCCAATGAAATATACAGCTGATTCAGATTTTGGTATGTGTTGATAGATTATCCAATATAGCTAGCCGGAACACATAGGTAGTAATATTGGTCTTGAAAATCAGAACGCCAAACACCGGATCTCTCCACCGAAGTGGGATCGACTGGTGCGATGCAATTCGCAGATCAGATCGCTAAATGATGGACCAAAACCGGGGCCCCATCTTCATAAAGATAGCCCACTTGTATGTTATACTCCACAGCCTCTATCTTCCTCTCTTCGCGGGTCCGACGTAATGCATGTATGCGCTCTGCACTGTTCTGTCGTGTGGGCCCCAACCCCAATGGCGCTACTACGGGAATTGTGTTCAGCAGCCTCAATATCTTCTCAAGACTCGACGCCAGTCCCGTTCGCAATTCCCAGCCGTTCTTCCTCTTTCCGCTGGCGCGCAGCCTCGGTTTCCCGTCTGAGAGCTTCCATGTTCCATGGATCTTCCTCATCGCCGCTCTCATCGTCCTCGTTCTGCCAGTCGCCCTTCTCGAACATGGCCCTACCGGTGGCTTCCTTCATAGCCTTGGCCTGCTCCTCAGCAGCCTTCTTGTCCATCCGCTCTTTCTTCCATTTGGCAAAGGTCTCTTCGGTAACAGGCGTGAGGGTGCCGGTGAGCTTGTGACGTTCTGATTCGAGGAAGTCTTCGAGTGTGAGGGTTGCAAGGGGCGACTTGTCCATGAGGGCTTTCTCGGCTGCGCGCTGTTCCTTGGTCTTGAGTACGAATCTATAGCACATATTAGCTCAACCCCCGTCGTGTCATGTACGCAGAACATACCCTGGTGGAAGCGAGTGCTTATACATGCACTTATCACCTCCGTTCGGACACGTCCAAAACCATCCGTACCTGCCATTTTCGACTGCCTCGATGAAGAACTTGCACACCTTGTCGGTCGTCGTCTTAGGATTACCGTGTTTGCTGAGCACCACATTCCTTAATTTTTCCTCGTCCCACTCCTCCATGCCATCCTTCTTCTTGATCGCGTCCTCCCCTTCCTCATCTTCTTCCTTGTCCCTGTCATCCGTGTACAGACTCCTCTTCTCGACCTTGCGCTCCACGGCCAGGTCGTGCGAGAATTTGCATTTTCTGCCTTTGTCGCAGTGCCCCTTCTTGTAGAACTGGCAGAGGATGGTCTTGGGGTCGACGCCGAAAGGCACCTTCTGAACCTGCACGGGCTTGAAGAGTTCGGCGGCCTCCCTGGCGGCGTCCTCGGCGGCCTTCTTTTCTTTCTCTTTCTGGAGCTTCTCCGCCTCCTTCTTCTTCTGGTCGGGGGTCTTTGCACCGGCAGCGGCTTGCTGGATGGCCCTGATTTGTTTCTGTGCTGCACCTCCTTTTTTCTGCGAAGCATTGAGTTAGTGGCGGTCTTTGCGGTGGATTGGGAGGGCGGGCGCCTGGGGGAGGGCGGTGCGGTTGCCCTCGCCATACTGGGTCTTGGGAGAATTATGGTGGATGTACATTTTTCATTCCAAAGGTCTGCGACGTGTTAGCAATCTCAGCTTCTCATGTAGGCCGCCGAACACTCACCTTGTCGACCCCAGCCGTCTTCTGCTTCGGCTGGTCTCTTCCTTTGGGCGGCATGATGGATGATGAGGCGCTCTTTTTTAGGAATTATTTTTTAAAAATCGAGAAAGTGCTCTTTCAGCAGGGAGGGACCAGAGAATGTCGGTGAAGTTGGATTGCGCGGTGGCTGTGGGGAGTGGTGGTTAGCTAGGCTGTGGGAAGAAGTCAAAGTGAGAATGACGGACGTGTGGGGTGGAAAGTGCAGCGGTGGCGGAGAGCGGGAAAGCGGCACGTGCATACCAGCCAAGACACATTGGGAAAGTTCAAGGTGGCTTCACATACGTGTGAACGCGAGCGCATTGCAAACACGACATCCCCAACAGCAATTTTCCACGGCCTTCTTCCATTCCTGAGCATCCATTTCGTCGTACGTAGCCTTGGACGCCTTTATTGAACATCTGCATCGCTAATTGGCCCCCAGAAAGCTCCTCACACCCTCCAGTGCTCCCGCTCTCACTCTACATCTTCGAACGCGCGGTCACGATGATTTCCGACAGCCAACTCTACACGCTTGCCATTTTCCTCGGAAGTGCCGCCATGTTGCTCATAATACTATACCACTTTCTCGAGGTCAATTCCGAAGACCATGCGCCACCACAAAAACCAAAGGTTGTCGCAGGCAAGGTCAAGATCTAGATTGGCTGGTTTGACCGTGGAAAGATGTCCTGTTTGCGGGCCATAGTCTGTCCCTGGGAAGGAAAAGCCATACCATGGACCTCCCAAAGGGCTCTTTGGTGGGGGTGGAGGTGATGATTCCAGGAAAGACGAGGACATTGGAAACTTGAGCAAGGCATGGTTGTACCAATAGTCATGGAGTTATAGGCGTGCATATATGTATGGATCAAGCAGAAGCTATTGTGCTTCCAAAAGCTACCGGTTTATCCTACGAGCCTTGACCTAGCCAGAGAATCGGTCATCCTTCAGATGTCGCATTGAACATGGTGATTAATTCCCCTTATATTTCTTCAACTGCCCGCCAAAAAGAGTCATCCACAGGTTCGTACTCAGTAGGCCCTTTAAGACGCAAGATTCCCCAATCCTAGTATAAACGAGCAGCCCCACCGCTAGGAAGCTGCATGCAAAGTACTCCCAACCTTGAATATTACACTATGGACCCTCTCTTCAACTCTCTACGTCAACAAACTCCTCCTCCGTATCGTCGTTATCAGAGAACCCCTTCCTTCGTTTTTCAGTGACTAGAGTGGCACCACCACGGTCGATGCCTGGTCCACCAACTCGCTTTTTCTGTGAGACAAGGTACTTCTGCGCGTCGTGGGCTGGAGATGCTTTGGGCGGACGTCCCCGGCCACGTGGGACCCGCGAAGGTTCGGCGTGAGTAAAAGGGCTTTCCCTGCCATGACGTGCTGGGTCGGCAGTGATCCGCGGAGTGACTTGGCGTCCTTGAGCATCACTGAGATAGGCTTCGGAATCGTGTGCATCTATTTCATAATGTCAATTTATGGGCGATATGAGTTTTTCAAGGCTGCAACTTACCGGAAAGTCCACTCGCTGGACCATCGCCCTGCTCCCACATTATCGGGTTGAAATGTTTGTCATCGAGGTGCTCATGCCACTCGGTTTCTTTAGTGAAGGTAAAGGGGACGTGGCGTTCCATCCTTAGGTTGGTGACCTGATCTACGCTGGTGACTTCCTTCCCGCAATCCCCCCAGAGACATTCTAGGGTACCCCGTGGAGTCTCCTTGCGGTGAATCTTGAGTACATGCTTCTTGAGAGTTTCCATATTGTGCAGCTCCGCCTTGCAGTTCCCCCACCTGCATTTGAACGCTTCATACCGCAGTACGTTGTTCGCTATGCTGGGTGAGCGAGAGCTAAGCAGGATGGGTTCTCCATCCCCAGTCCTGACGGTCCGCAAAGTGCTTGGATGTGAAGGCACAAATCGGTTTGCAATCGGGCCGCTGTGGCCGTTTACTCCCGGGCGTGACTGAGCCATCGGAGAGCCATGGACGGATTTGCGCCATCCAACTGGCCTTCCTTTCTTTTTAGGAAGCGGGTTTCCGTCTGGCCCATACTGCGTCGCAGCGCGGAAAGCACTATAGCCGACCGAGGCAGCGGATGGGCGCGGGGCGCTTTCACTCATGCTCCGCGACTTGGAACTTGATGCACGCCGTGGTGTTTCTACGGTTGTTGAGTTTATAGGATACGAGTGTCGTGGAGGTCGACCACGTCTTTTGACTTTGAAAGGGTTGGTCGCCTCTGGTAGCGCCTGGACCCTTGTGTCGATAGCTCCTTCACTACCAATCGCTTGTGCCCGGGCCCGTGCACCGCCATCTTCATTGTCTGTACTTTCGTCATCCGCGTCGTCGACGTCGGCTCCTTGAACTCCATATTGGAAGTATCCCCTTGGTGGCTCGCCTGGATCAATCAGATCCCACCTGATCGTGCTCAGATCTGCATCCGAAGTTATCTGTGGTAAATTCGTCCTTAAGATGTCCAGGTGAGCATTCAGCTGTCGCTCGTCCGGGTGTCTGCCACATGCCAAAAGAACATCTCTAGCTATAGTCTTAATGTTATACGTGTTTCTCCGTAGCGCCTTTTTCCGATCCAAAGGCTGCACGAGATTCGGATATCTTAAAGTTCTCGGTGCATATTGAGGTGGATGGGCGCCAACCAGAGCTGCTTGAGCTGAACTAGCAGGAACAGGGAAGTTATTCGATAGAGGCTTTCTTTCATCGACGTCTATGATATTATGCATAGGACCCGGGGAGCCGTATGAGTACATCGAGTTCACGTTTTGCTTTTTCAATGGAGGCTCTCCGTCCTCTTCCTCGGACAGAAACGTGAGATCAATCAAGTCGTTGAAATTTCGCTTTCTTGCGGCCTCCTCCTTGTTAGCGGGCCGCGTTAGTCCCACTTTTATTGGCACCATTTCAGCAACTGGTACCGGGAAGTGCGAGGCTGACGCACTTTTGTCCGGGAAGGTCTGGAGCGAACGTCTGTCCAGAGACGACGCTGGGGACAGGTTCTGAGGGCTTGGCGCCGCCGGTGTAGCAACATTCCTCGCAGGCAATGCAGGCGGAGCTTGTACTCTCTGCACGACCGTACCATTCGAGGCCATCGGAGGTGCTCGTGGAGCAGAATGACGAGATGCCGAATTCACATCAGGCACAGCGGTAAGCAAACTTTTTGCAAAGGCAGCGCGGTCCAGCTTCAGGCCCAGTGTCTCTAATCGCTCGCATAATTCGATATAAGAAGGATTACTGTCAAGCATAATGAGAATTTTGTCAGCATCAAGGGGCTTGCTGGGATTCTGTGCTTTCAAGTATACTGCTGCTGCTTTGGCCAATTGGGATTTCTTCTCTGGAGGCCAAATGGTGTTCCCAGCTGGACGGGCGGAGGAAGCAGTTGCCTGAGCTTTTGGTATCGATGGTGCAGGTTGTATCGAGGTAGGCGGAAGTGGCTTGGTCGCAATTGCAGCGGTATCAGAAGCTTCCTTCGATACTGCTTTCTTTCTGTGGTTTGCGGTCTGAGGAACACTGACCTGGACAGGCTGGGGAGTGGGCGACTTGGGGGCTTTAGAGCGTCTCTCTTCCTCCCAGATACGTGCTAGAAGTGCAGGATCCTTGCCATTTAGTTCTCTCATCTTGGCCATCATGGCCCTGATCTCGGCTTCAAGTTTAGCAGCGGGGTCGTCATACGATTCCTGTGTTGTGCCACCAGAGTTGGACGACCCAGCATCAGATGCAGTCGACTGTTGTTTTTGAGGTTTTTTATTGGGCTGAGCTTCCTTCGATTTCAATTCAGTCGGTGGGAGCGCAACAGGAATGGGGTGCCTTGCCCTCTCCTCCTCTTCCGTCTTCCGCTCTTCCTCCAATCGAGCCTCTTCGGCCTTCCGCTCCTCTTCCGCACGGGCATCGTCTTCTATAGCCTTTTGGGCCCGAAGTGCTTCCTGCTTACGTTGATATTGTGGCCACGGATCGTAGACAGCCATGGGATCTACAGTTACAGCGTTCTGATTGTATTGCTCCGAAATAGTAGGGGTCGTCTGTACAACGGGGGTTGGCACTTGAGATTCGGCATAACTGTAGGAAGTAGGCATCCCTGTAGTTTGTGTATTTCGCGGTGCCTCCACAGTTGGAAGGTGCCTCCGACTGGAGCCGTGATATTGGTTTGCAGGGCCTACGGCTACACTTCTTCCTGAGTCTATCGGAGTTGTAGTCCTGTGAGCATACGGAGGCGGAACTGGACTTGCAGAGCGCTGTGGTTGGTTATACATGGACTGTCCACGCTGTGAAGGATATCCAGTTGCCGTTGCCGTTGCCGGAGAAGGATGTCCGCGACTTGACCCAGATGCCGGTGCGGGGTTTGTATTTACGCTGCGAGGCCGCGCTTGGGATGTTCCATAGGCATTCTGTGTAGCATGCGCAAGGTGTGGCGGCTGCACTCGTTGGGACTGAGCGGTACCCATGGGATATCGCGCGGAGATAGCAGCCGAAGTGTTGGTGGCAGTGAGGCCGGACTGAATCACTGATCCTGTCGTGCTGGGAGTATATGAGTTATTACTCATGTTGCGGAGCACTTCGGCAGCACGACTTGTTGTCTCGCGGTGGGCACCATAATCGGCCGCTGTCCAGGAATTGTCATGTCCCCCGCTATACGTGTTGCTCTGGCCACTGTAGCTCTGCGCAGGGTATGACATGTAGTCCGCCGCCTGGGTGGTAGCAACCGGGGGCGCCTGCTGGTACTGCTGTGACGGCTGCGAGGCGTTGTTGCTCGCCGCCGGCGCAGTCTGATATCCAGAGTACTGCTGTGCCGAGCTCTGCTGGTATGGATAATTGAACGTATTGTAATTGTCGGAGGCCATCTTTAAGAGGGTTAGGAAGCCAACGTCCCTTCCAACGCCGCTTTGTGTGTCTCGGTGTAGGACTGCATGAAGACTGCAGAAGTGCGTTCGGGCGAGGTCGAGGTTGGGGCGTGGGTCGGTACAAGGTGTCGCGCAGGACACGACAAGGTAAAGACGCAGGTGTTCGAGCGAGATTCGAGCGAGAGGTATTCCGAAGTTGCTGAAAATGAGTTTCAGGCGCGTCTAAAGGCGCGGGTCAAGAGGGCGTCGAATAAGCTAGGACCCAGAATGGTAGCCATGCGTTTGCCCGAATGTGGAAAGCGGCGGGGGTGTCGCCGATTGGTGCCTTATCTCGGAACAACCTTTTTCCTTAGCGAGGGGGTCTGTGCTGCGCACCTGCTATTTCGATCTGGCAGGCCACAACCTCCAAATTTTGAAGACGCGACCCACGACATCTCCGACACCACAACGCCGACACCATGACCAAAGTCAACTCGTCCCTCGCCAGCTCGCGCCGCAAGTCGCGGAAGGCTCACTTCGGCGCGCCCAGCAGCGTGCGACGCATCATCATGTCGGTCAGTCTGCCCACGCGGACACTCTTCAATATACCTTTTCTCACAGTTCTCAGGCGCCCTTGAGCAAAGAGCTCCGCGAGAAGCACAACGTGCGAAGGTAATGGATCCCGTATCTTTGGGGTTGAATTGACGCTGACGTGACCAGTATCCCTATCCGAAAGGATGTACGCTTCACCACTCCCGTGCCCATATCGAGCATATACTAAAGGCTATGTAGGATGAGATCATGATCACACGTGGAACACACAAGGGACGTGAGGGCAAGGTCGCCTCCGTCTACCGCCTCAAGTACTGCCTCCACATCACCGGTGGTACGTATAATTGGATGCTCGATCACAGAACCACCGTTAATTGTGTACGCAGTTGTCCGTGAGAAGAGCAACGGTCAATCCGTCCCCATCCCCATCGCCTCCTCGAAAGTCATCGTCACAAAGCTCAAGATTGACAAGGTACGGCAATAGAAACCTGCACACTCGACATAGACACTGACGGGTTCCTAGGACCGCGAGACCATTCTGGAGAGGATAGGCAAGGGCCGAGAGGCGGCTTCGGAAAAGAGGAAGGCGTAGATGTGGAGTTGCTTTTCTCAGGTTGACGACAATATCATGGCTTGGTTGCCCGGGGACATCGGCGCGGGCTTCTCATCGAGCGGACGGAATGCATAACATCTCTTCACAATTCCCGAACATGCAACAAATGCACTGAAAAGTGGGGGGCGTTACATCGACTTCTAGCTCGAACAATTGACTCGCCAACAATTGGCATGTATCAACGGCTTTCGTTCCACCCACGTCTAGCATGAGTCGGCACGCTACCTGGACAATGGTGAATAACACTAACATATACGATCATCGAATACTAGCTACACAGGAGCTTGTTTCTATTGCCCATCCCACGCTAGTATATCTACTTCTCAATCCTGCCCCATGGTTGCAAGAGGTTATACGACTAGCGAAGACTGAATCCGTATGGCTACTAGTCATGCTTACCTACAGACCGCTCTCGAGGATATCGATGAAATTAGCGGTTTGATGGCGAGATACATATCAAAATATAGATTTAGGTTTACGCTTTCGCATCTTGACAAGCTTATAAACACAGATCGCACATACCTCGAGGAAATCACTAACAGTAGCACACGAAGGTCAACACCAAACCTTTTCCAACTTCATGGCTAAATATCTGGGACTGCTATAGGGTCTGATTTCAGTCAAACGGTTGTCGTTGTCAGAGCATTTAGCGGACCTTTTGTAGATTGTACCCTTAGTCATGCTCTTCGGTCATTTCAGTCGAATTTCAGTATTCTTAGACGCTGTTCGATAGGGTTCACATGCAAAGGTGTTTGCTAGGTAGGTAGAAAGAAACGCTTATTAATCATGATAGCAGTTCGGTGCCTCCCACCTCCGACCTCCGCTTTCTCGCAAATCCAGTATCGTGCCATCCTACCCCAGTATTACACCACAAGTCGTGTTACTAAACATAATTGGGATATCTAATCAAGCAAGAACATAAAGTCGCCAGCTCATCTCGTTCTATTTGCTTTCTTTTCCTCTCTTCTTACTTCGTCGCCTCCTGCATACTTTGATAGCAATCTCATAATACCTCCATCTTCATCATGGCATCCAAACTGATTGCAATTGTTGCCGGTGTCGGAGCCGGAACTGGAGCATCCATTGCTCGCAAGTTTGCAGCCACATATCCTGTTGTGTTACTAGCCCGAAACCCAGACAACTTTGAAGGCTTAGCGAAAGAGATCAATGCCAGTGGTGGCAAAGCAATTGGTATCAGCACTGACATCTCGGACGCGAAGAGTGTGAAGAGCGCCATCGAAGTTATCAAGAAGGAGTTTGGGTCCGACGTTGGAGCTGCGGTATGTTCATTGCACAACTCTCGTAGCATACGCGAAAGCCTTCCAGCGCTCATTCTTGTATAAAGGCTGCGATTTTCAACGCGAGCGGCGGCTTCCTACGCAAGCCCTTCCTTGAGCTCCCAGAAGAGGTCTTCTCCACGTCCCTTGACGTCAGCGCCAAGGGTGGTTTCTTGTTCTCTCAGGCAACCCTCCCACTATTGCTCAAGGGTGTCCAACAGAAGTCCCAGCATCCACCTTCTCTCATTTTCACGGGTGCAACCGCGTCTGTGAAAGCCAATGCTCTCATGGCGTCGTTTGCGACTGGGAAGTGGGCGCTACGAGCATTGAGTCAGTCTTTGGCGAGGGAGTTTGGTCCGCAAGGTGTACATGTCTCCCACGCCATTATTGACGGTGTCATTGATATTCCTCGAACCAAGGAGTGGCTGAAGGACTTGGGGCCTGAGGCGAAGTTGTCCCCAGACGGAGTACGTTTGCCCGCCTTTCTTTAAGATACTTCAATGGATATTGGATGTTCGACTGACACACTTAGATTGCGAATGATTACTGGTGGCTTCATACGCAACCCGTGACAAATTTTACATGGGAGATCGACCTCAGACCAGCAGTAGAAAAGTGGTAAAGATAAAGTCTTGAAAGTCATGGTTGCCTAGAATTTGAAAATACGCGACCCAAGGATGGGATGTAGCTAGTCAATAAACACATTCTTTTCAGGTACTGTAGCCGACTTTAACATCGTCCACATTCCAGAGTTTCGACTCGACTAGCGCATTCTTGCACTTTACATCGTCATCATGCCACGTATCTGGTTTTTTCTTCTATATTCTTACCTCTGCTTCCCTACGTTTTATACAACATCATTCGCTCTTCAAACTCACAAGCGTTCACATCGCGAATCTCACCACCATGAAGCTCCTTTTCAGTATCATCGCACTCCTTCCCCTCGCAACATCCTCATCATCTCAAAGCCACAACCCTCTAGAACACCGCCCACAAGGCGAAATAAACGCCGAGTCAACAAACCCTGTCCAAAGCCTCTCCCACGAAGCATCTAAACGCTCTTCTCAAATCTACCCAGACTACGACTCTAGCGGCATATCCCCCTGGAACGACAACGGCCGCTCCGAAACCCTCGACCACATAACCTCATGGGTAAACTGCCCCCGTCGCTACCTTAACTGTCGGAAATGTCCCCTCGATCGTAGATGCCGCCGTCCTTCGGTCCCAAAACCAACCCCGAAACCCACACTCCCGCGCCCGCATATCGTGCCTCCTGTGCCTGGGGACCCGGCTGCACTTACGGGGCCGCAACTCGCGGGCTGGAAAAACGAAGACGAAGACGAAGGAGACAAGAGTGGGTGTGAGTTGGCAAGATGCAGAGGCAGACTTCAGGGATGCGGAAGCGGTGCCACGTGTGTTAGGGGATATTGTGCATGTCCGAGCGGGCTGAAAGGGAGTTCTGGGAGTATGGGGCGGGGCTGGGATCTCCCCGAGGCTGCGACAGTTTACGTTGATGCGGGTGTTGCTTGCGATCAATCCTGTGAAGGTCCATTCTGTACCGAGGTTGGAGGACTTGCTGGGTGCTTTCAGGATCCGGTGGGTCAGAGTAATTCGATGGCAGGGCCCCAATGTCACAATGCGGTAGATACGACAAATACGGCCGGGCATGGGGCGATACAGATACCCGGAGCTGGAGATGGGCCTGACACTTTCACCGGGGGTGCTGGGGGTGGTGCTGGGGAGATCGTTTGAAGAGCTGGATGCGCTACTTTGAATATGTGATCTTTTTGTGGATTCAAGGGGCATAGTGGTAATTCTGCTATATCTAATGACATGTGTCGATTTTTTTGGAGGTCACTTGAAAGTTCATACTTATCGTTTGCTGCCGAGAAGTTGAAGATTGCTACACTTAGAACCCATGCTGAAAGCACTGGTAATTGTACTTTGGAAACAATTCCCCTGGAGCTTGTCAATTATATTGCTCCTTTGGGCATCTATTTCTGTTCCGATTTCGCAGGACAATACTTTACCTCACCCATGGATTCAGCTGCTAGTACTTTTCTCAACTACCGCGGTGAGTAAAACGATACGTTATAAGCAAATGTAATCCATCGTTAATAGTGCTGGTTCTCCAGAATCATTCACAGATTGGGGAAGAAAACAAAGGATCTCTTGGCCAGTTGCTCTTCCATTTCTTTCGACGGTATGGTCTCGAGCTGGACTACGAGAAACAAGTCATTTCGGTGCGTCGGAGGCGGCCGTACACATACTGACATGTTCGAAAATGAAAAACAACCC